>BQNB010029593.1:0-55626 GCA_026074375.1 Tanacetum coccineum
AACATGATTGTCGTCATAATCTTCTATGAGCGTCAACTCATTGTCTTCGAACAAAAAATATTTCGGCATACCTTGATTTTGCTCGGCAATCTTTTATGGGTTCATATCAATATGTTCTTTTCTGCTATTATAAAGAAATATGTTAGTTTTTTGAAATACAATTGTAAAACATGATTAATCTAAAAGCGAATTAGTATATCCTCCTACATTTTCTTCCTATACATCCTTTTACCCATGCAAAAATACATACTACGTACAAGTGTTTTCCACTCATTATTTCTCTTTATCTCTTTTTTTATCTTAACCGTCAGTTTTCAGGTCCTGGCGGTAGGAGGATATGTAGGAACATTAAATAGGAGGAAATATCATTTCTCTTGTTAAAAAGCGAACATACTTGACTTCGTTTGCTTCCATCTTTGTGAATTCTGCTTCACATATTGGTGTTTTCCTTGATGAAGACATCTTTAAATGAAAAAAAAGTTCCAGATTTTGCGTTATGTGGTAAACCCAATATATATATACCATGAGTTAACCACGGACTCTTCTGGAAATGTGTATGTGCATTTATGAACTTGGAAACTAGTGCACTCCGTAGTAGATATGGATAGTAAAAAGCGGTTCATATTCTGACTCACCACTTCCCAAAAAAGTTAAAGTACTCCGTGTTATTCATGTTTACAACAACAAAAAAACACCAAACGATTCTATCAACATTTTAAAAAAATAAAAAATATGTCCAAATAATATGTATTAAAATTGGATTGAATGTCAAATTCCTCATTGGGGCATTCTACTCTGTGCATTACATATGTGTACACTGTTTACCTTGTTTTTAAAAACTACTCCTAGTACATTACAATTACAATTACACAACTCAAAGTCTCAAACTGATCATCATCATAAAAAAAATGTGCAAAAAGTCGATTTCCACCAATGACATCATCTTCTTCAAAATCCACTAACATAAACAAACGCGCAAGAAATCGATTTCCACCAATGACATCATGTTCTTCAAAATCCACTAACAAAAACAAACGTGCAAGAATTCGATCTCCACCAACACCGAACCCGTATCGACATTACGGTTTAAGAGACAAAACATAGGAGAGATATAGGAAATCAAAACTACACGAATTTAAATTTGGCATGATTGAAAGTTTTGCAAAGTACATCAAGAGGTTGGAAGCCGACAATGAAACAGATGAAAACTATACATTTGAGTACAAGGAGAAAATTAGGGGGCGGAATGAAAGAATTGAAAATTTTAAAAAGAATATCGAAGAGATGAATAAGCGAATCGAAGATGGTAGGTGATTGAATTTTTTTTATCCTGGAAGTAGGGGCGTGATCGTTTACATTTCACCTCCCCATACCTCGCTCAGGTGGGATTGGATATGTTGTTGTTGTTGTTGTTCAATCTATCTTTATGTAATTTTTAGAAGAGAATAATATTGATTCTAGAATTCTAATGTTGAGAACACAAATTTGGCTTGTGTCGTGTATGAAATCATAAAATAGTTGATTTTTTTATTAACCATGGTTTCAGACCTTTTTGGCCGACTAATCCACAGGGTTAATTTGAACCTACCGCCACAAAGACTCAAACCGGCCAGGTAAAACCCTCCCTTTTAAAGAGGTTGGCGTGGACATTTCCATGTTGTTTGCACCGGGTAGGAATTGAACTTGAGACCTCATGCATTTTAGAATGATAGCCACAACTTCCTTTGCCACTAGGCCACACTTGAGTGGTTAAATAGGTGATCTTTTTGTTCATAGCAAGATGACAAATTCATAAACCTTAATCCAAATCCAAAGTTTTACTTCAGGTTAATTTAATAGTAATGTTATAGATAAGTTCATAGAAACATACATGTTTTAACACAAAATAAGGTACTCCAAACACAATGCAATAAAGGTACTGCTACTGGAAACATCATCTACCAATCATCATCTTGGACAGGTTAGGATTGCGATCGGTCTTGAGAATTTATCTCAGGTACAACATTTTACGTAGATGGTTGTGAGGTTGACCCGGTTTTGAATAGATTTTGTCAATCAATACCGTTTAACCATAAGAAACATCGATATATTTTTGGAATAATAGGTTGAATAAAAATAGGAAATTACTCTTTTGATCTTTTGTTGTCGCTTAGATTGAATCTTTTTTGGTCCCTTTCATGACATGCTCTTGTGTCCCTTTTTACCACAAGTACCACACGGTGTCTTATCTCGCGACTCCCCACGCGACCGAAAACAATCATTGTTACTTGGTCGTCCCGGCATCCGTTTTTCCATCATTGGTAGAAGCACGTTTTGCTTGTCTGGCGGCGTTTCCCATGACGATGGCCCATGTAAAGGATTTGTTTTTTTTTTTTGTTAATTTAAAACCCACCCAACTCTCTTTGTATGTCTATCTAATTGTAGTTTTCCTAAACCAATGTTTGGCAAATAGACAACAGTTTGTCAATTTTAAATAGACAGAAGTAGCAATGACATGACCACAAGGTAATCTGGATAGTTGCCACTTCCGACAGGTACACTCATGAGAATCCAGATCGACAATCTCGACGTTTCGTAGGTCATTAACTTGGTAAACTTGGCGCTTGTCAACTTCGTCGACAATCCACTTTGCGCTTTTTAACTTTCGACGATGCACTTTGGCAGCGGCCCATTCCGTAAGTTCATCTGCGGCTGCGTCTGCTAGTATTACAAAATAAACGTGTTACTTACATAACAATATATAGTTCTGGATAAGCATTTTTCTATTACCTTTGTATTTTTCGCGATGGTTGGTGAACCAATTCGGTAAAGTCTCTCTCTGCCGATCCACCAGCCGAGTTATTGGTAATTTACGAATATCCTTTGTTAAAGAGTTAATGCATTATGCGCTGATCTGTTTGAGTCAATGTATTGTATCGATTAGCAATGGCAATATGCGCTGGGATGTACCTAACCGGCGGCTATAGAAAGTGTTGGAAAAATCCCGTTTAAACCCTTTAAGAATAGTAAACAATCTGCAAAATGTCTGGTTATGTATGCTTTGCAAGTCTTTCAATAGATAGCCCTATGTTTTTTATTTCTGATTTCATAGTTCATCATCAAATGTCGACAACAATACCCGTGAAATGCATTTGGAAAAACGGTTGCACATGCACTCACGATACCCGGGTGTCAGTCGAAAATGACGGTCATGTCTTGAACTATACCTATCGACTCTTTCAATTTGCTTAAAAAGAACGACCATGCCTCCATACTCTCACCACCTTGACACACGCTAGTCACGATAGGAACAATTTGATTGTTGCCGTCTATTCCTACGGCAAGTAAATTCGTTCCCTCGTAAGTCCCCTTAAGATAGGCCCCATCAATTATTATCAACGGGCGCATCGAGGTTAAGAAAGCCCGAATCTATTTGATTAACAAATTTATTAGGTACATGATAAAACTCACAAAAGGGTATAAAGAAAATTAAAGTGAATTACATACTTACTGCAACACCAACTCCTACATATAACAGTTTAAAACGTCCTTCAGCGTCAGTCTCAATATGTGTGACGGTGCCTTTGTTCGCCAATTTTAAATTATGAAAATAATATGGTAATTGGGCAAATGATTCCGCAGGGCTACCCATGGCCATGTCAAATGCTTTCTTTCTCCCTCGCCGTGCTTTTTTGTAAGAAATGTCTATGTTTAAAACCATTTTTAAATCCCTTTGTATGTCCTTCGACCTGTAGATGCGCGTGTAATCTGCCACCTTGTCAACAAGTAGGGCCCCCAATACATTCGCCGTTGCATTACGATGATCAAGATGGAGACGCGTCATAGAACAAGTGTGAACGTCCTCAACGGTTGTGAGTAACCACCAATTACTTTCATTAAGCTTACGTGCTAGTATTCTCCATGTTCATTCCTTATGTATGCATATTGCGTCAAACCTTATTTTATTGGAACTTCTTATTTTAAACTTAAAACCTTCTACAATTGCTTTTGCACCGATCGCTTGTATACATTTTGTTTTACCCCAAAATTTATCGCCACAAAAAAGTACACACCGACTGGCTATAGAGGATACATGGTCAATCTGATGGACCGGCGCATCTGGTGTTGGAGGCATATGGTCAAATGTATTTGATTGACATGCATGCATAAAAGCATTATTAACATCTAGGGGTGTTTCAGGCATATGGTCAAGTGTCACACTGCTTAGAACATAATCAGAAGGCTTCTTAGATGAACCCGTTACCTCAGATTGCAGAGAGTAGCATGGTCTTGGAGTACACATTTCATGAATCTTGTTTGTCACTTTTTTACACTTAGTAATGACCAATGTATCTACTTTTCCATTGGAAATTACCAGTTTCATTTTAAAACCTTCCAGATCGTCGTCATCGCTTACTCTATACTCCATCTTGCCGTTTTTGTAACAAAAACTAATACATAAATCATCTTCAATTGATAATTTCTTCTTGACATATTCAACTAGGGCACTATACGTAATAGTTTTGTTAAGCAAAACTGCATGATTTATACCCCCACAAGACAAAGTAACTAAAATTTTCGTAGTATGATGAACAAACATTTTTTATTAGTTCTTCCAAATTAAGGAACAAATGTATTATATATATAATAGTTTGACCACATAGGCCTTATGTTTATTGTGGGTCCTCTTTGCTCGATATTTTACATTTCCTGCATGACTTGTACTTGTTGTATAGGGGTTGTGTCAACTGTAAAGTTTGTAAGTAAATTACACATTGTCTAATGTTTGATTGAAAAATTACCTACCACATTTGTCTAGGTATTATTCCAACTAATCGACCCAAAGCAAATCATCTAGTTACAAAAAAAATCATCTAGTTACAAACCAAATTGATCAAACTCACATGCACTTGATACAAAAATGTCTCTTGCCTAACCAAACACCAAGGTTATAAATAGCGTGAGGCATGGCGTGGTGGCATGGCCAAGCCTCACGCCTTTACGAGCCATGGAGAGTGATGGTGTTTTTAAGGCGTGACTTAAAGCGGCATAAAATATGTTCATATTTCAAATATACTGAGCTTATAGAAAGTATCACACATACGGAATACAGTCAATAAACTATCTTTGCATATATAAAAATACGATTTTTATCGAAATTGAATTAAGAAAGCCTCCACGCATCACGCTTTATCGCACCTTATCACGTTTTCCACTCCTCATCTCACGTCAAGCCTTAAGCCCAAGCCTTGGTATATTGCGTAGCGTGGAGGTCAAGCCTCACACCTTTGCGAGGCCTTAGCAGAAAGATTTTTTTTAACAAAAAGTGTGCGGAAAGATTTAATAGAAACAACCATGATATTTAGATAGAAATTAGATTTTGGTTTCATAAATGTATACGGTATATACATGAAGAAGAAAGTGATGGTGTTAGTAGAAGTTGCATTCATCATCATTACAACGTTCTCTTTTGTTACTTTTTGCAGAATGACATTTTTACCATTAACTAATTAATTTAAAACTTTCTTCAATGTTTGTAATAATAACCTCAAGTGAGGGTAATATGCTAAACATGACCTAAATTTCCTATCTTTTTTTGGAAGTGACAATTATTTTGGGACAATAATGGACAATAATAATTTTTGTCGGAGGGTATCTCTGTTGGGAATTAAAAGTCTTCTTATTACTGTTAAATATTAATGCTACTAGTCAATGATAAAAGAGAAGTTTCAACTAAAGACATTAATGTTGATTGAAGACATTAATGATGATTGAAGACTTTATGTTGATTGAAGACATTAATGTTGATTGAAGACATTTGAAGAAACTTGATGTTCATAAGTGAAGATCAAGTTAGGGGAGGATTGTTGGGAAATATATTGTAAAAGACTTAATACTGGTAGTATAACAGTTAAGTCTGGTAGTATAAGTTAAGTCTGGTAGTATAACAGTTAAGTCTGGTAGTATAAGTTAAGTCTGGCAGTACTAAGTTAAGTCTGGCAGTACTAAGTTAAGTATATGGTCTTTGTAACCTAATTGACGACTCCTATAATCTATGTTAAAAGGTATTGGGGTAGGGGGGGGGCCGAATTTAGGGTTTAGAGAAAATATGATCACGCTCTCTTCTCAATTTCAGCGTTCTATATATTCATCTCTACACATTATTATCTCGATAGGTTAGGAAATCTGTTTATCTCTTTCACACGGTTTTATAATAAAGAGTCTAATAAGTTCTAGTGGTTAATAGTAAATTATTTCTCTTTTGTCTAATACTATTGTGTGCAGATTATCCGCATTTACAAGTGGTATTCATAGTAGTGTTTCTTTATAGTCAATCTGTTTTTCATACAATGTTGGACTGGGTATCACACTCTAGGACAGTGGCAGAGAAAGATTTGCTGGGTTACGTTGTTGTAGGTGTGGACGTCACAAGGTGGTAGAATGCTCTCTGTGTATGTGGCTGTGGATGTTGAGTGGGAGTATAGAGAAGTTTACTCTGGATGTGTTATGGAGGAGTATGAAACTAGCTAGGAGAAGGAACGCGTCATAAACAAAGGTGTTTTTATGAGGAAAAGCACAAGTGTGTTACCTGCTGGAGAAAACGCGCTCGCAATGTGTCACAATCTTCTGGCAGGAGAAGGGTTGATCAAAAAACATTAAAGAGGAGTTTATACGAGGTTCTATTAGTTCTTTGGTCGGAACCAGGCCGGTTCAATTCTCGCATTGGTTGTCAGCATGCAGCTCATCTGCTTAACAACAAGCGTCTAGAGAGTGGAGGTGCGACCTCTATATTCTCTGTACATTGGGATGGATCGCGAGGTATGTAGGAGAAGGTAGTGTGATTGCTACGCAGAGTGTCGCAGCTCTTTTAGTGTTATAGTCGAGTCTCGCCCTTTCAGAACTTGAACTGCTGCTGATGGTGTACGGTTCATCGTGGGGAGAGTTAATCATCAAGTTCCAAATTAGTTACCTTATAAATACCTTTTTGTGAATAAGTTAGACCAAAAATATTTTTTCATAAAAACTCATTCACCATTATAGCAAGGCCTTTTAATAAACTAATACAAACACTAGAAAACTACTTTTACAAAGCAAAAAGTTAATACTGCTAAGGAAAATACAGTTAGTGTTGTTGGGGAAAAAGGGAAACTGCGGTTAAGCCCTCAGCAAGTTGTAATTGGAGAGAAAAACAACAAAAGGCATTATAGTATAGGGTTCTTGATATACAATGTAGATCAATTGACAAGGTAAAATGTATATTTTAGTGATTTAACAAGGGGATAATGTCAGAATGCTTGGGTCCCCAAGAGAAACTAATACTATTAGTTATATATAGTTAGTGCTGCCAGTATAAATGTTAGTACTGTCAGTTTATTAGTACTATTAGTATAGAAGTTAATACTATTAGTTATATTCAAAACTGCTTAGTATAATTACTGTTGTGATTATTGCACAAATTTAATGTGATTCTGTTTTCTTTTGTCTGTTGAACTAACATGTTTGGAGGTAAAGAAACAGTCTTAAACTGAATCTGTTATGATATCCCTAGTTTTTAGGCCTATGAAGATTGAGATAGTATTGCCAACGGTGAATGAGGAGGGAACTCAAGGGAAGATTAGATGTTGTTGGTTCTCGTGATTGGTGCAAGGATTAGTTATGTTTGTGTAATTTAATACTGCTAGCTTTAAAGATTAATGCTGCTAGTATTACCTGATATTGGACAACACACATTTTGGTTATCGGATGATTTAGACAAATTCGGGAATTAGTTTGTTCAGTTTGTTCTTAACTGTTTTTATTACCCCAAGAGTCAAGTTTGTCAATATGGGAGATGAGAAGGAGGTTTGGTTATAGTTGTGTGTGAATTTAATCACCGCATGCAACAAATGGTCATCAGTTTATACCATGCTTAATAGGGCATAAGAATGGCTATCTGTCCATAAAGCAAACGGGGGGGGCGGCTTATTGGTTTAAAGGAGCTGCTCAAATTCGATTTATGTTTGATCAATTTATGCGAAAAATTATCAGGGTTCTCAAACTACAACCTTGCTTCATGGTTATAGAGATTGGCTAGTCTGAGGATCAAAGAAAGTTTTGGTAAATAGTGATCACGTCAGCTCGTGTATGTGTGTATGTGTGGTGAGTAGTAGTGTCATCAAGGGGTGCCCACGGAGAAAACGTATAGTGAATATCCAATGCACCATTGTTATGGCAATGAATCATTGGCTAGTCCAAAAACCTCTGCGCTCCACTCCTTCCCCCGGTCCTAATGACACTCTCCTCGCAATGTTTCAGTTGTCTGTGGTTGACAGTTTTGACACACTCTCTCTCTCGCGCTATATTGTATATTTAACTCTAACGCCATATATTTTGCATAGTATAGAGTTGACTATCCCAGAGCAAATAGGCTATGGTAAAGGTATAATCAAATCTATTTATGGCTGGTAGTTTACCTAAAAAACTACAAAACCAACTAGTTTGTGATGTTGCATGTGTTGCTGTTGTGATGCAGAGAGATGAGATGCAAGGAGATTCGATAAGATTGGAATAAGCTGGAATAAAGGTATGATTGCTCTCTTATAATAAATTCACAAAGCAGATGATCTTAAATATAAAGAATGTAGTCAAGAAGTGCTTGGATACAATCGTCAAAAGCTCAATCAGAAGAAACTTGAAGTTAACAAGTAAAGTTTAAGTTTAGGGGAGGACTGTTAGGAATTTGTAATACCAAATTTTCTTACCATGGTTCTTGATTTGGAGAATACAAAGACCTCTCAACCAAAGTGAGATTGCAAGTTGAAAGAAGAGGTAAAGAACTATAAGGTAAAAAGACTATACAAAGCTTGGTTTGACTGCTGTGAGCGCTCTAAGTCCTCTGGTGATAAAGCAGCTTGGGTGATGATGCATCCAAACCAGGGTGAGGATAAATTGATATGTTGCTAATGAAGGATTTTACCTTTGATTCTTTTAAATTAATCACGCTAAAACATCTCTAGATAGGAATGTAAAGAAGTGTTTGGAAGCATCCTCCTGGAGATTAAGAAGCTTTAATGAAGAAACTTAATGATTAATCCAGATGAATATCAAGTTTAGGGGGAGGATTGTTGGGAATTAAAAGTCTTCTTTATACTGCCGGATGAAATATTAATGTATCTAGTCAATGATAACTAGAGAAGTTTTAACTACAGGACATTAATGTGGGATTGAAGCATATTGCTGATTGAAGGGGACTTTTTATTTTTGGGGTTGTTTTGAAAACAATTGAAGCATTACATGATGATTGAAGAACTTTATGATTAAAAACCCTGCTTTTATCAGTTATTGTTGAGTTTTTATGTGTGATGAAGGAGTTACAAACCAGTTGGAGAGAACACCATTAATGCTAAATAGTTAGTTACTATTGGTTTAGTAGGAAATGCATTAATGTGTATTACATTATATTGATGGTTTAACTAGGAATTATGGAAACATTATTGTTTGATGTAGTATAATATAGAAAGTATTAATAGTTTTTGTAACCTAATTGGACTCCTTAATCTATAAATGGGAGGCCGTTAAGGGTTTAGTGAGAATAGGATTCCACTTCCAATATCAGTTCTATATACATCTCTACAATCATATATCATAGTTTAGTAATTGTATCACTTTAAAGATTAATAGAAATCAAAGTTTAGTTTTTCATTGTTTCGTCTTTCATACTATTATGTAGATTCCACATATACAATTGGTATTCAATAGTCAGTGTTTCTATTAGTTCAATCTGTATTTATTACTCAAGTTGGCTGATCACCAGAGCTAGGCTTAATGTCTAAGTATCTTATCAGTTTGGGACCTTGTCCTCACAATCTCACAACCAACTTGCATATTTAGTTACTCTATATTTTCCTATGTATTTTGTGTATCTGTAGGAGCTAGGTTGGGGGCAACGCCCCCTACTACCTTACACATGGCTCCGCCCCTGCTGATCACATCATCATAAAAGAAAGAAAAAGTCACCCATAGGTTAAGAAAAATATCGAGCAAAGTTATCAGTGTTTTTGATTAATGGACCTAAATCCATCCATTTGGCAAAGTTTCTTATACCATACATGATCACATACATTGAAAGGATTTACCAAAATTGTTTACATGAAAATTTTTGCATGGCTACCCAAATATACGTTTTATTCATTGTTAATTTGTAGGACTTGCCAGAAAAAAAAGTTTTATACATTACACTCTTCGTCCCTGAAGTGCACTCCGTTCACCTGTTTGGTCCCCGTTTTGGAAATTAGCGAGAAAAGGTTTTGGCGGGAAAAGGGTAAATTACACCATTGGACCGTCACCCGCCCTCAAACCAGAGTATTTAAATCGATACCAGACTTAACAAATCAAAACACAACCTAACTTAATACTTCATTTGGCAGTTTTTGTCTGTTTTTGGTCATTTAAGCTCGTTTTTAGAGGCAAAAGATATGTGTAATTAAGCACTTATCACCCCACAAGACAAAGTAACTAAAATTTTCGTAGTATGATGAACAAACATTTTTTTATTAGTTCTTCCAAATTAAGGAACAAATGTAGTATATATATAATAGTTTGACCACATAGGCCTTATGTTTATTGTGGGTCCTCTTTGCTCGATATTTTACATTTCTTGTACGACTTGTACTTGCTGTATAGGGGTTGTGTCAACTGTAAAGTTTGTGAGTAAATTACACATTGTCCAATGTTTGATTGAAAAATTACCTACCACATTTGTCTAGGTATTATTCCAACTAATCGACCCAAAGCGAATCATCTAGTTACAAAAAAATCATCTAGTTACAAACCAAATTGATCAAACTCACATGCACTTGATACAAAAATGTCTCTTGCCTAACCAAAGACCAAGGTTATAAATAGTGTAAGGCGTGGCTGCATGGCCAAGCCTCACGCCTTTACGAGCCATGGCGAGTCATGGCGTTTTTAAGGCGTGACTTAAAGCGGCATAAAATATATTCATATTTCAAATATACTGAGCTTATAAAAGTGTCACACATAAGGAATACAGTCAATACATTATCTTTGCATATATAAAAATACGATTTTTATCAAAATTGAATTAAAAAAAGCCTCCACGCATCACGCTTTATCGCGCCTTATCATGTTTTCCACTCCTTATCTCACGTCAAGCCTTAAGCCCAAGCCTTGGTATATTGCGTAGCGTGGAGGTCAAGCCTCGCACCTTTGCGAGGCCTTAGCGGAAAGATTTTTATTTTTGAACAAAAAGTATGCAAAAAGATTTAATAGAAACAACCAGGATATATAGATAGAAACTAGATTTTGGTTGCATAAATGTATACGGTATATACATGAAGAAGAAAGTGATGGTGTTAGTAGAATTTGCATTCATCATCATTACAACGTTCTCTTTTGTTACTTTTTACAGAATGACATTTTTACCATTAACTAATTAATTTGAACTTTCTTCAATGTTTGTAATAATAACCTCAAGTGAGGGTAATATGCTAAACATGACCTAAATTTCCTATCGTTTTTTGGAAGTAACAATTATTTTGGGATAGTAATGGACAATAATAATTTTTGTTGGAGGGTATCTCACAACCAACTTGCATATTTAGTTACTCTGTATTTTCCTATGTATTTTGTGTATCTGTAGGAGCTAGGTTGGGGGCAACGCCCCCCACTTCCTTACACATGGCTCCGCCCCTGCTGATCACATCATCATAAAAGAAAGAAAAAGTCGCCCATAGGTTAAGAAAAATGTCGAGCAAAGTTATCAGTTTATGTTATGGACCTAAATCCATCATTTGGCAAATTACTTATACCATAATGAACATACATTGAAAGGATTACCAAATTTGTTACATGAAAATTATGCATGGCTACCAAATATACGTTTTATCATTGTACTTTGAGGACTGCCAAAAAAAGTTTTATACATTACACTCTTCGTCCCTGAAGTGGACTCCGTTCACCTGTTTGGTCCCCGTTTTGGAAATTAGCGGGAAAAGGTTTCGGCGGGAAAAGGGTAAATTACACCATTGGACCGTCACCCGCCCTCAAACCAGAGTATTTAAATCGATACCAGACTTAACAAATCAAAACACAACCTAACTTAATACTTCAAAACAAAATGGCAGCAAGTGATAAGGGTAAGTTTGTTCCTGATGACAGTCAGAAGGGTACGTCTATGATGCATGTTGATGGGTTCCAAAGAGTAGCAAAACTTATAAGAGAAACAAAAAGTCGCACACTGGTTACGACATAAGTCGAGCAAAGTTATTGTTGGTATATATTTAATAATTACCAAAGATGGTTACCGGATATCACTTGAACTCGTGTAATCACTTTCCAAAGAATATTATTCGACCCTATGCCTGGGTATCACGAATACCTCCTTGGGATAAAACCAAGTGCAGTTCTTGTTTTAGGCATAAATCAAGAACCCTATCATTTCCAAGTGTTTTGGTTTTCTGTTGGTGTGTGTTTCATGCAAAAATGTCCATCTCTATATATAGGGATGCCAACTCTTAATCAAGAGAGTTGTAACTCCTCGTCAAAGGAGTTATGAGAATTAATTTACAAAGTCTTAAGAGAACACTGTAAACTAGTAAAAATTTGTTTGAGTTTCATACCTAACATGGGAATATGAATGATCAAATAATCAAAGTTATTTACCGGTACCTCTAGTTAGTAGTTACAAATAGGTTGTTAACCAAATTACGGTTTACAACTTAAACATTGAAGACTATGACCATCCAATTATAACAACCATACAAATAACTCATGGGTTGCATCGGGGAGGAACTTCTTAGAGTCTTTTGGCGGTTGTGATGATCCAATGTTAAAACTAATAGATATACCTGGCATTGGGGAGAAACGAAAGGATTTGGAAAGAAACTAAAATTTATGTGTTTTTCTCGAGATTCATTAACAAGAGAAAAGAAAAGAACAAGTCATTTTTGCTATAAAATCTTCTTCCCACTTTTGGGATGATTCGTTTCTTTCCTCTTCTCTTCTTGTTGTTTCTTTTTATTTCATTCCAATAATTACTCAAGAACATAATTGTTAATGAAATGGGGTTTGTTGAAGGTTACCATGATATAGACCGTAATCCAAATTCATAAACCTTGTAAAAAATGTACTTAAAACATACTATCATATAATTGATCTGATCATAGAAATTCATAAACTATAATCGGAATTCAAAAAGCTTAATCGAGATTCATAATTCTTCTAAAAACCTAAACTTACTAATAAACTAAAAAAAGTGCCTTTAAATTTAATCTTAAACACTAAAAAGTCAAGAGCTATATTTAAAAGAAAGAAAAAGTCGCCCATAGGTTAAGAAAAATGTTGAGCAAAGTTATCAGATTATGTTATGGACCTAAATCCATCATTTGGAAAATTTCTTATACCATAATGAACATACATTGAAGGGATTACAAAATTTGTTACATGAAAATTATGCATGGCTACCAAATATACGTTTTGCCATTGTACTTTGAAGACTGCCAAAATTTTTTTTAGACATTACACTCTTCGTCCCTGAAGTGGACTCCGTTCACCTGTTTGGTCCCCGTTTTGGAAATTAGCAGGAAAAGGTTTCGGCGGGAAAAGGGTAAATTACACCATTGGACCGTCACCCGCCCTCAAACCAGAGTTTTTAAATTGATACCAAACTTAACACTTCAAAACACAACCTAACTTAATACTTCAAAACAAAATGGCAGCAAGTGATAAGGGTAAGTTTGTTCCTGATGGGTGCGTCTATGATGCATGTTGATGGGTTCCAAAGAGTAGCAAATGTAACCTTTGCCCTTTTTGTGTTCTGAATATTTCATTTATAGTCCTTTGACTATTTGACTTTTGTCAGTTTATTCAGATTTTTGTACCGTGTTGATAGTGGTGATTTTATGAGATATGTGATGAATTATTGTTTATTGTGATTAATAATCCCTTTTGGAAGGTATTATTGTGTTATGTGTATTCCGGGTGGTTTGACTCGTGAATTTTGAGAAATGCCGAAAAATGAGTCTGACACGTCCGTTAATGTCCAAATGAGTTTTGAAGGGTGTAAAGTGAAAATATGTCGTGTAAATACTCTAGGTTAATGGAAAACTCTTAATCAAAAGAGTTGTAACCCCTTGTCAAAGGAGTTATGAGAATTAATTTACAAAGTCTTAAGAGAACACTATAAACTAGTAAAAATTTGTTTGCGTTTCAAATCTAACATGGGAATATGAATGATCAAATAATCAAAGTTATTTACCGGTACCTCTAGTTACAAATAGGTTGTTAACCAAATTACGGTTTACAACTTAAACATTGAAGACCATGACCATCCAATTATAACAACCATATAAATAACTCATAGGTTGCATCGGGGAGGAACTTCGCGGTTGTGATGATCCAATGTTAAAACTAATAGATATACCTGGCATGTTGCATCTGGAAGGGAGATTGTTGGAGTCACGTCGGTGTCTGCTTCTTGTATGTAGAGATGATATTGGCTCTAAAGAGTTTACTATATATGAGATGATGAAAGGGTGTTCTGTGTGGAAGGTTCGATACCTAGTGAATACCAATAAAGAGCGGGCAATGCTATAAAATAATTTCCAACCGATTCCATATGGCGATTTTTTAAAGAAAATTCTAAATCCTTGAAATCGATTACTCTTTCTTACTTTCAAATCTTGATAACGTTAGGGTTATTGCATTATTATCTCTGATTCTATATGCTTTAACGTTAATTTTATTAGGATTTCAGGTCTGATTGCTTGTAGGTTTTTGATCTTTTTAGGTTTTCATTAAATCGCTCTTTAAGGTTTCGTTATTAAGGTTTTGATTATCGATTATTATTTACATTCTTATTCCTGGTATCTTCTATGTATGGAAAACGGTTAGTAGGGTGTCGTGATTTAGTTTTGAACCCTAGCAGCTGCTGGGGTTCTGTTCGTTTATTAGTAGGCGTGGACTTTCTTGCTTGGGTTATCGGCTCGTTGTTTGGGTTTTACTATTTTCTTAGGGTTTATGAAGGATACCAATGATACTAATGCGAGGAAGGTTTTAGTTAGGAAAGCTAACTTTGATGGTGAGGAACCCTTGCATGTGGCTTGCACCTATGAATAAGATAGCAGGTACTCTTCTGGGCGAGATGGCTGACCAAACTGTTGTAGGGAGTGTTCACAACTGGGATCATGGGGCTTTTGCCTCTGGTGCCTCGTGTGGTAGAAGTCTTAAAGCGAGGGACTCTTCTCCTTTGGTCTCTCCTACTGCTATTATTAACATGTCATGAGGTCAGTTTAATGTGGATGTTGCTGCCACTTTTAGAGTTTCGTTAACAAATGTTGGTGACTTGGATGTGTTAATAAAGGATATTGAAGCTAGTAATCATGAGGAGTTATTATCTGGGATGAGTAATATGATGCGTGAAGCAGCCATGGATGCCTTAGTTGCTATGTGTGATTAAATTCAGGCTGATAATAGTAATGCTGATGCGATTCCTTGTAAGGTTTCGCATGTAGATGATTCAACAATTTTAGGTGCTCTTGTGGCTGAAAAATCTTAATGTTGATGAATCCCTAATTGTCCAGACTGTATCTATTCAAGATAAGCCTGGTTCTTACATTGCCGCAGCGGGAGGTTCACGACCAAAACCAAGTGTAGCGGGAGGGTCGAAACTGGATCCAAGTATATCAAAGGCGAAGTTTCATTCGTTATTATTAGAAAATTTATGTGAAGGTGTTTATGTCTCCATTCCAAGGAAGGTTGTGGAAACGGTTAGTACCTGATTTGCCAATACTTTCTAAGGTTATTTCATTATAAAGCGTATTGCGTTTCTGGTTGTGGAATACTACGTCCGAAATAACTGGGGTAAATATGGTTTGACTAGAATAATGATGAATTTCAAAAGTTTTTTCTTCTTTCAATTCAATACTTTAAATGGTTTAGAGGATGTTCTTGATAATGGGCCATGGATGATCCGTAAAAGCCGCTCTCATTCTTAAGAAATGGTCTATGAGTGCGTGTTAATGTAAGGAAGAGTTAACTCGTATTCCAGTATGGGTTAAAATCCATGATGTTCCTATTCAGGTTTTATCAGAAGATGGCCTTAGCATTATCCTGTCTCAAATCGATAAGCCTATTATGTTAGACTCCTATACCTCCTCAATGTCTGTGGGAGAAGTATTTTTGCCCGTTGTTTGATTGAAATTAATGCGGAGGATGTAAAGAAGAGTCTTACTATTGTGTTCATTTAATTAAGGATATGGGGTTTACAATTAAAACTTTTAGTACTATTGAGTATGAATGAAAGCCTCCTCATTGTGACCTATGTAAGAGTTTTAGTCATGTTCATGACCACTGCCCTAAAAAGGTATCGATTCCTATTACTGTTGTTACTCCTGTTGTTCCTGTTCCTATTGTTGAGATGACTAATGATGGATTCTAAACCGTGGGTAAAAAGAAGAAGGGTAAATCTAAGTCCATTAATGGTGGTCAGATTGGTGGTCACTTGGTAAAACAAAATGTTGGGTATGAGCCAAAGGCGACTACAATAAATCAATATGTGTTACCTTTTTCAAATGTAGGTCTAAGATAGTAGTAATATAATATAACTTTGTTAGAATACCCTAACTCATTCACTATACCATTGAGGTCTGGGAGAGAACATCCCTTCATGGTGTTTAGTTAATGAAAACAATTTAGGGTAACTAGCCGCAAGTGAACGTAAGCAAACCGTTAGCTTGTGATTCAAACACAAAAAAGCCCTAAATCAAACATTACTTGCAAAATACTTACAATAGGCTATTTTCTGGATCAAAGTCTAAATCTTTCTCACGAACATACCAATGTCTCATTTGTTGAACCATTGTGAAAATAGTTTGAAAATTAGCAAAAGGATTGCACGTGTGATAAATGATAAAGAAATGAAGAATGAAAATTCAATCTAGGGTTTAATGGGTGACCAGTAGGGTTCAATCTAGGTTTTATGTTATATGGACCTACATGATACTTTAAAGATTTCAAAAAACTCTGCCATTTGGTCGTGATCCAACCGTAGTTTGTTGACTCTAGCTTCCAAGAACTCAACCTTATTTTCAAGCACAATCTTTCTAGCTGAATTTGTTTATTCAACGTGAGCTACTGCACTCATGTCGGCATCATTCATAGCCTCACCACTAACTTTCGCTCCATCTGTGGCACCATGTCCATCTTATCCAATATATGAATCAGATTCATCATCATGATCAAAGACTAAAACGCAAAGATACATCTAAGTGTCACAGATTATCCTTACAGAACAAACAACAGTCATAAAACAAACGATTCTTACTCTATACCCAGTTATGCCCCATCACTGCATCAACGGTTATAAGCTTAGTAGTTGGAATATGAAATCTTATCCACATAAACATCAACAACATGGTCTAAAAATAAAACACAACCTACAACAAAATTAAACAATATTTCAAATTTAAATCCGTTAGGTATGCTAAATGTGCTAATAGGTTAAATTCTAACCAACAAGACCCAAATCGTTTCCAGGGTGTATTTGCGTCTTGTTTTTCAAAATTTCTTTTTTTTTTTGGACCATGCAAAAGAACACGCTGGAGTATCCTTCACAGATTTCTCTCTAGACACTCAGGAAACTGTTGTTGGGGAACGATTCCAATATCCAAACATGTAAATGTCGTTAGTTAGACAAATAGATTTGTTATCTAAACAAATTTAAGGTACTTGACAAATACTTGCCTTAAGTGCCCAGGAAAATCCGTGTATGGTGTACGTTGGTAATTTAGAAGGATTTTTCTGGTCGAGGTTGAGCGGACTGGGCAAGTGTTAGAGTGGGAGGGTGGGTTGAGAGTGTGCTATGGAAGTAAGGCGTAGGGAGGCAGGCGATCACAACACTTGGTGGAATGGCCCAGGAAAATCCGTGTATGGTGTACGTTGGTAATTTAGAATGATTTTCTTTCTTAAACTCTATGTGATTATTTTTGCGTTTGTCAATCAAATTCACAACCTTGTTATGAAATTCTTCCCAATAGTATTCACCCCAAGGAAAATCGTCCCAATCTGCTAAATCATTTACCAGCCTTAGCATAAAGGTCGGGACAACCTTTTTACCTCTTGACCCTGAAAAAACAATTCCTACATGTACAATAAACAAACACGTACGGAATCATCAAAACTCAAAATTTTCCACTTTGCATCCTTCTGAACCAATTTACCTAGGTCTCTAATCGTCACACTGTCTTTGTCACTTTTATCGCTTGGCTGGGCTGCTTTACCATTTGCAGCTTCCTCCAAACCAGCCTTATTCTTTTCTAGTTTTTTCAATTTGTCCGAAAACAAGCGTCTAACAAAAGGAGGAATGTCGTCATCTAAATATTTAGGGAAAACAACTTTCCCGCAAGAGAAACCAGTCACCAAGCAAAACTCTGCCCTTCCTAGCAATAAAGTACGACCAACAATGTCAAATAAGATATCCAAATCAATGCTCTTACTAAGACCGGGCCTTTGATGGTGAAGAACATAGTTCAGCAAATGGTTGTCATAGTTTGTGCATCAAGATCTAACCACTTTCCAAATACAGTTTTTTAAAAAGATCCAGTCGCTTCTTGGAACTAGAAATCCTTTCTTTAATATTCGGGATCATTTTTAGATTCCACCATATGGTAACTCTGCAGGCATAGGGCTGCATATATAACAAATAAAAATTAAACATTACAAAGATGTGTGTGTAGTGTGTGTTTGATGATCGGTGTGTATGTTTGTTTTGTGTTTTGAGTTTATTTTTGTGTTTGAATTAGATTAGTGTGTTTATTAGTTGTGCTTACCTCTTTGGTAAACCTGCTTGGGAAATTTTGGAAAAGTATGAAAACTCGCGAATTAAAATAAGAAAAGTCGAACCATGGTTTTTTGATCGAATGACATAAACGAATTATGAAAAAATAAAATAATTGTTTATTACTTTTGTCTTGTTTGTAAAAGACAAAACTATAAATTTATCGAGTAAAACTTTGTTTGAATCGAGTAAAAACAATTTCTGACGTAAATAGTAACACTAAATGCCCACGTGTCGATATTCTAATGGAATCGCGCTTTTCTAATTTGTCGCGAAATCGAGCCTTCTTTATTTGGAATTTTTCATTAACAAGCTTATTAGGTGAGAAGAAAAAATCTCTTGGCTCATTTCAGTCGTTGGCCCTTTAAAATAATAGTACTAAATTTAAAAACATTGCATATTAAAAACATTACATAATAATAAAAAACATTATTATTAAAAACAATACATAATTATTCAAATACATTAAAAACATTACATAAAAAAACATTGCATATTAAAATAAAATACATTAGAAACTTAAAATAAACTTAATTATTACGTCTTTGGTTAAATGAAGGCATTTCAACTTCTGTCCAAGCTTCATAATTTTTCAAAATTCTCCAACACGCCTCCATTGTAAAGGGATGTCCGTACCCAGTTTCAAATTCGGCTAATGCATTTTGAAACAAAACAAGGTCAGAAGACCCATTCTCGTCCATCCATTGGACACTATTGTAAATGACACTAAACGCAGCAACTTTAGGACGAATCAAAATTTTCCATTTGATGATGACGGTATCGTATCCTCGAATAGTCCCCCCATTTCTTTCTCAAAGTTAGCAAAAACCTCCAACCCAAACCCTTTTTTCATGTCTCTTGTGCCGTAGTTCTCCATCGCCTTGCACCAAGCTGTACACAACGTGATCTCTTCCGTTGTTGTCCATGGTTGTGACGTCTTTGCCTTTTCATGGCGGTTTGAAGTGGAAGCCATTATGTGTATAGAAATTAAAAGTATAAAGATAGAAGTGGTTTGAATGTGTGTATAAAATGGTGTAATAAGTTGGTATTTATAGTGGTAAACTATTTAAATTTTAATATTTTAATTTTTTTTTATTTAATCAAATATGTTTCCTTTTCTTGCTTAAAGTACATATACGACGTTAGTCGTTGGAATGATCGACTCCCCCGACGACCGAGAGAGAGAGAGAGAGAGAGAGAGAGAGAGAGAGAGAGAGAGAGAGAGAGAGAGAGAGAGAGAGAGAGAGAGAGAGAGAGAGAGAGAGAGAGAGAGAGAGAGAGAGATATCAGAGTGAATTAACCCTAATAAGCTGGTTTTAACCAGCTTATATAGGGCCTTGACCAAGCTTGGGGAATCAGAGAATGGCACAATCAACCCTCCATCTTTCTAGCTTCTATCAACTTGAGCACACAGCTATCTCAAAGCTAAAACTAAAAAATAATAAATGACACAATGACTCCCTATGATATATTTACCAGATATTGAGGCTATGTTTTAACATTATTTCTCAGTCTTAACCTGGTAAATATCAAGCATACCATGCTTTTTAACAAAAAACTTATGTTGCAATATATCCAACCTTTAGTTAGAATATCTGCAATTTGATTTGCAAATTCTACCTTAACAGTTTTAACAACACCTTTGAAAATATTTTCTCTTACAAAATGTAAGTCTATTTCAAGATGTTTAGTCATTTCATGAAATACTGGGTTGGAAGCAATTTTAATTGCTGAATTACTGTCATAGTGAAGATTAACATGTAAAAGATTATCAATATCCAAATCTTTTAAAAATTTTAAAATCTAAATAACTTCAATAGTTACTGAAGCAAGAGCTCTATACTCTGCTTCAGTTGAAGATTTTGAAAGAGTGTTTTGTTTCTTGCTTTTTCAAGAAATAAGAGAATTATTTAGGAAAACACAATATCCAATAACTGATCTTCTTGTAACAACACATTTAGCCTAATCAGCACCAGAATAAGCATTTAAAGACATACCAGAATTCTTGATGATATGAATGCCTAAATCTGAACAACTTTTAAGATATCTTAATATCTTGAAAGCTATTTTAAGATGAGAGTTTAAAGGAGAATGCATAAACTAACTTAAACAATGCACAACATAAGATATATCAGGTCTAGTATTAGTTAGATATATCAGTTTACCCATTAACTTCTGATAATCAGTGATATTATCAAGAATTGGATCATTCTTAGAAGCTTCATTAGAAATAACCATCAAAGGAGTTTTTGCAGGTTTACAAGCAAGCATGGCATAATCAGACAACAAATCAAGCACTTACTTTCTTTGATTAAGACATATGCCTCTATCAGTATCAATAACCTCAATGCCAAGAAAATATTTAAGTTTACCTAAGTCTTTAATCATTAATTTAGACTTAAGATAAACTTAAATTTTTCAATCTCAGAAACATTGTTACCAGTTATGATAATATCATCCACATAAACAAGTAAGGCCAGAAAAACATCCTTATTAGACATGGTATATAAAGAATAATCAGATAGGCAAAAGTCAATTTAGCATTCCATTGTCTAGGAGCTTGTTTTAACCAATACAAGGATTTCTTAAGCATGCACATTTTATTTCTTAAAGGAAAATACCCTTCAGGTGGTTTCATATACACAGTTTCATCCAAATCACCATATAAGAGAGCATTATTCACATCAAGTTGAAATACAGTCCAAGAATTAGACACATCAATATTTAACAAGCACCTAACAGTAACCATTTTAACAACAGGAGAAAAAGTCTCCTCATCATCAATCACTTCTTTCTGACCAAAACCTTGAGCAACAAGTCTGGCCTTATATCTATCAATTTCACTGTAACACCCGTAAAAATATCTCATATGTACCCGTTGACTTTTCGTACTTAAATTTGACTTTATTGAATTTCGTATTAATTTTACGTTTAACCGAGAAGTTATCCCGCGTGTACCTGAGGATGGTACCGGAAGCATTCCGAGTTGCTATTTTATGTAGTCTTTTAGTAAATATTGCGTTTCTACGTTTCGTATCGATATTTAAATTTTTAGAATTTTACTTGAATTTATCGCGCGTTTTCAGTTTTTGCGTATACCGTTAATACCGTTCAATAATATCTTAAGAGAATAGAAATAAATATCAAGGAAGCATAGGATTCTTAATCATGATCAAACTTTTAAACATTGTCAAAAACCTCCCCCCTTATTTCCTCTTGGTGCGTCCGCCCCCTCCCCCCTCCCCTTCCAACACCATCCCTAAAATCTTGCTAGTCTTGTCCCCTTAAGGACTAACATCATAGGATTCCCACCAAAGGAAGGTTCTAGGTTCAAATCTTACAATGAAACTAGACACCTTATTTCCCCTACTTAATTTTAATCTCATTTCATTTTCTTTCATCTATTCCTCTCTCTAAAATACACACACAACAATTTTCCCTCTCCTTTGTTCGTCCGCCACCAAACACCACCCAACCACCACCATTGTTCAACTTTGATCAAGATTTTGAAGATCAAGACTTATTCGGGGTTGATTTATATAGTTACTTGGGTATTTAAAACACTATTCGGGGAGTTCTTTAGTCTTGATCATCGTTAAAATCCTTCGTTCATGTAAGTTCACCTTTTTCAAATAAATCTTGTACTTCCTTAATCCTTATTGCATTTAAAAGCTAGTTGTACAACTTGTTTTATAAAAATCAAAGCTTTAAATTTACATAAACCTTAAAAAGGTTTATGTATGGTTCGAAAATTTTAAAAAGAAAGAAAGGAAAGATTAGTTGTGTTGTCGTGGTGAAACTTTTATAAAGAAATGATTTTTCTAAAGCTTATTGCTTATTTTAGCTTATTAATAAGCTCGAAAGAGCTTATTTGTATGCTTATATGCATCGAACATAAAGGCAAACCATAAAGGTTTGAACTTTATGCTTATTTGTATTTGTATTATTTTTCTAAATTTATTTTCATAGCTTATTTGACAACTTATATGGTTTTGAGCTTAACGGGCTTAATAAATAAGTTCAAAAGTGTTAGTTTGGTTTTTGTGGGTCTCGGCCCAAAACCAAGCCCAAACCATGGGCTATAAGCCACAACTTGGCTTAATTGGTGGCTTATTTGTGTAGCTTATTGGATAAGCTAAAAGCTTATTTGTTTATTTATTTACTTATTGGATTGATTTCAACTTGTAGTAATCTATATATTTCGTTTAGGCTTATTGGGCCTAAAAGCCCAATAAGGGTCCATTAAGGTTTTCGGCTTATATTATAAGGGGATATATTAGCGTAGCGAGTTGGCGATATGTGAAATGGGTTTTTGAAAGTGTTTTGGATAAAAGTCGATAACTTTGGAAAACTAATATATACGAACGGGTCATGCCGAAATTTTATAAAATTTCTATACTTAAAATTATTTTAAAATTTTATTTTTATAAATCTTGACTAAAGGACTAAAACATATTATTTTTGTACATAATAAGTAATATTCACATTTAGGTTGATTAAATAAATTAAAATACATATTTATATAAATATTCCAAATATTTTCTTAATATCGACAAAAAGACAAAATAGTAAATATTATTATTTTAATACCGGACTAAAAGACGAAAAATATATTTTTATCACTTTTATAAATATAAAATATCTATTACGTATTACGTAAAAAAACATACAAACATTTATAATAGAAATGTCTAAGCTATTATGTTTGGGTTACCGGGTAAACTGTCGAAACTTATTTATTTTGTCTAATTTTATATTATAATATATACTTTATATAAACCTTTGTAATACGTTTTACCGAGTCAAAACCACTACGACTACTACGTAACCAACGATACTAAAGAACTTTCATAATGATCGTACAACTACTTTCTAAACACTTAGATAGATTCGTAATTCATGTCGTACTTATTCTGAACCTGACCGTTTATTCTTTAGGTCGTGTCTGTGTACCGTCGTCCTTTACTGTGAGATCGTTATCCTAGCCTTTTCACTACTTCAGTTCACCAATCAAGGTGAGTTCGTTACCCCATGTTTTACCGTTTTACATTACTAATTATGAGGTGAAAGCATTGCTTGTTTCTAAACCTTGGACATAAATTTTGCTTGAATACTTTGCTTGTTTACGTGTTGCCTAAGTAATGATAACCCACCTTGCCCCACTATCATGAACCGTTAGTTACCTTGTGTAGGAGCAAGGGTTATAAATAGATCTATTTGGGATTGACATCCCCGTTCGGGTAAGTAGCGCTTACTAGTTCGAGAGACGAACTAACAAACGTATACCATGTCAGAATGCGGATGTTTTGGGTTGAACATCTACCATGGCACTTAATATCTTATTATGTCTGAAATTGATTGGTATACAAACTGTCGTAGCCTCGGTGTCATGAGCTTAGCGCAACGTAAATATACTTTGGTGATTGTTGTATATGTTACAATGATCATGCGTTTTAAATTATTATGTTCTATAACTTATGATATAAATAAACCTGCGAATTCACCAACTTTATTTTGACAATTTTAAGCATGCTTTCAGGTACTTGATTTGGATTCTTTTGAACTGCTGTGTGGTATCTTCCTGCTGTCTGACTGTACTTTTCAAGACTTATCTATTTATCATACTCATTGTCATTTTAAACATTTTATGCTTTCGCTGCCACGTACTTATGTTTCCGCAAATCTTTTTATTCTTCTATGAAATGATGTAAGACTTATTTATGTTTCAAAACAATGTAACGAGTATGAATGACTTTTAAAAATGCCCTATATAGGTCGTTCTCTTAATTTTGTGTGATGTATATTATGATGTTACGCCCTCGGACACTTATTCCGACTAGACCTGGTTTGGGGGTGTGACAGATTGGTATCTAGATCCAAGGTTATAGAGAACCAGGTAGTATATACTAGGTCTAGTCTATAACCAGTTTGTTATCCTACGTGTTTTACTTGCTTACGTATATAACTACTAGTGATACGTATATAAGTATTATATTACCATAATTATACTTACACTTCGTTTTTCCTTATTGTATTTTATTTTATTCACCATACACATCCTGCATGGTTCATATTAAGAGATTTATATAAACTTTTGCTTGTACAAAGTATGGCAGCTTCAGTTATCGCTATTTCGTCGGACTCTTCGGATAAGAGCGTGGGGACATCCACTGCTCGGATTATCTTATTTGGCACGATTCCTACTGTTATTTCTACCTTACCACATACTTCCTCTTTCTATACATTGATTCATCTGACAGTGATACTTCTGATAGACCACCATCACAGGACCCGTTTGAGGTTACTTTTGCTCGGTGGAGGAGCCGAGTAGCAGCAAGCTCATCACCACCATCATCACCTACTGATATGACACTACCTATTCGCTAGATTTTACCTGTACTACCAAGTTTACCTCTCCGACCAACCGTTCTTGTCTTACCAGGATAGTTGATTCCTATTGGTCGACCTTATCGTACCCAGCCTAATGGAGTGCGTAAGATGTTAAAAGCGAGGAAGAGAGTTCGACCCCTACCAGTAGGTCGCCTTGCATATAGATATCCACCTGATCATTCCTCATCGGACCATTTCTCATCAGATGATTCTTCTTCATATTCTCCATCATATTCGTTATCAGGTTATTCATCAGATACTTCGTCAGGTCATTCTCTACCAGATTCTCCTTTTGATACTTCAGCCGCTACTTTTGCGGGGCCATCTCACAAGAGATGTAGGTCCTATACTACTTCAGTACCTATAGCTAGACCCATATTTAGAGCCTTGTCTCCTGTACGTGCCGACCTATTACCACCTCGTAAGAGGATTAAAGGTTCCGTTTCAACGACTGATTACGAGGTTAGTTCATATGAGAGTTATAAGCCCTACACTGAGCCCAATATTGATTCTGATGTTCAGACATACATCGATGCTTGTGTTGCGGCTGTTGACGCAGCAACAGCTAGGGAGATGGATTTTAGAATTGAGGTTGGGATTGAGACTGAGGTAGAGGTCGGTTAGGAGGTTAATGCCGAGATTTAGCTAAAGGGTACCATAGAGATTGAGGTCGACGTTGCTACTGAGATTGATATCCCAAATGACTCGCTTATGCCAAACACTATTGAGCGATTAGGGCAGCTTAAGGAGGGTATGCAGGGTATGTATGATCACCTGCAAGAGATACCTCTCTAGAGGATAGATGATATAGAGTCAAGACAGAGAGAACAGGAGGGTAGGAACCTGATTGTTGATGGTGAGAGGTCTAATTTGTTAGAGCGTGTTGTGGCCTTAGAGGGTAGTAACACGGGACTTCGAGATGCTCTATGTATTGAGAGAGTAAGAGCTGATAGTTTACAGCGACGCTTGGGCTATGTGGAGGAGGAGCTCAGGCAGGTTCGTGAGCTTCGTACTCATAAGAGTCAGAGACTTTGGAGGATGGAGACCTTCATGATGAGGACATAGGATTATCATCCTTAGGCTAGTAGCATCATGAGTTATGGATACACCATTATAGTAGTAGTACTAGTAGTATTATGGGTAGGAATCTAGTACTCATTCTGAGAAATCATGTAACCGACTTCGGATTTTGTATGAAATGAAATCTTATTATTATTACGATCTTCCCTTGAGTTTATTCCATATAATCATGTTATTCGTACGTTATGGCAAAACGTTATTCTAAATTATTTTATAAACTTTATTTTGTAAATTCTATTTATTGTTTATTTTAACTTTACCCCGTTCCGAATCTCACCCCGTGTTGTAATTTATATGGAGTCGAATTATGACTATCACATCGCTATTATTGGTATGACCTTATCCTCTTTTCCCGAAGCCATCAAACAGAACTGATCCTCGTTCTCGCGATGGAAGAGGCGTTGGGTGCTCAAGAGGCCAACCGTAACGCTTGACTCATTGATGAAAACCAAAGCCAGAATGAAGATGACAACGATAACGGAAGTGGCGGAAATGGAAACCATGGTAACCATAATGGGGATAGAGATCAGAATGGAGGAAATGGAGGTGCAAGAAGAAATGCACCAGTTGCTAGGGTTTGTACCTACAAGGATTTTCTCAACTGTCAACCACGCAACTTTAGTGGTACTGAAGGAGTCGTTGTTTAGCTAGGTGGTTCGAGAAAATGGAATCAGAAGTATTTATCGTTCATAATTTTCCAACGCGATACTCCTCAATTAAGTGTTAACACATTTATTCGTATTTTTTCCTTTAATTTTATTATTTTTTTTTTTATTTTCGCCCCCGTTATTCTTTTTTTTTCTTTTCGCGAACCAATTATCTTTTAGGAGACCCCGAAAGAGAAAGCTTTATTTCTATTTTTTATTTTAAAATAGAATTATAATTTTTATTCAGTTTTATTTATAATTTTTTTGCATGTATTTTTTTATTTGGGGTTTTTTTTGTTTGTTATTAGAGTTTTGGGTTTTTATTTTTATTGGTGGTTTTATTTTTTTTTGGGGTGTTGGTATTTTTTTTTTTTTAGTGGGGGTTGTTTTTGGGGGTCTGGTGTTTTTTTTTTTTAAATTATTGTGCTTCGTTCTTATGATATAACTAAACCTGTGAATTCACCAACTTTATGTTGACAATTTTAAGCATGCTTTCAGGTACTTGATTTGGATTCTTACTCTAATTGTTGTGTGGTATCTTCCTGCTGTCTGACTGCACTTTTCAAGACTTATCTATTTATCATACTCATTGTCATTTTAAACGTTTTATGATTCCGCTACCATTTACTTATGTTTCCGCAAATCTTTTAATTCTGCTATGAAATGATGTAAGACTTATTTATGTTTCAAAACAATGTAACGAGTATGAATAACTTTTAAAAATGCCCTATATAGGTCGTTCTCTTAATTTTGTGTGATGTATATTATGATGTTACGCCCTCGGACACTTATTCCGACTAGACCTGGTTTGGGGGTGTGACAGATTGGTATCTAGATCCAAGGTTATAGAGAACTGATCTCTCGGCGAGTGGAAGAGGCGTTGGGTGCTCAAGAGGCCAACCGTAACGCTTGACTCATTGATGAAAACCAAAGCCAGAATGAAGATGACAACGATAACGGAAGTGGAGGAAATGGAAACCATGGTAACCATAATAGGGATAGAGATCAGAATGGAGGAAATGGAGGTGCAAGAAGAAATGCACCAGTTGCTAGGGTTTGTACCTACAAGGATTTTCTCAACTGTCAACCACGCAACTTTAGTGGTACTGAAGGAGTCGTTGTTTGGCTAGGTGGTTCGAGAAAATGGAATCGATGTTTCGTATCAGTAATTGTCCACCGAACTCTCAAGTGAAGTGTAACATTTCGTATTTTCGCGGCCAATATTTAGACCGAGCTTTATTTCTATTTTTATTTTTAATAGAAATTATTATTTTTGCTTTTTGGCCGATTTGGGAAAATCGTCATTCTTATTTATACGCGAGTCACACTTTGGGTATTTATCCGTTTTAACGTTTGAGAAATCGATAATTTCATATTTTAACCCCGGAAGCTAAATTATTCTTATTTTATTATTTTATGATTTCTCTCGCGTTTTGCCGAAACTGTGTCAAAAATAGTACTACAACACTTTTTAAAATTTTAACTTAGTGTTTTAAATCAAATATTGTGGTATAAATGTTTTAGAAAAAAATTAAACATAAAAATACAAAATAAACATAACATATAAACCAAACACCCATTTCTTTTAAATTGCTCCTACAAAACTAAAAACCAAACATCCCTTTATTTTTTTTAAAGCAACCAAAAACCAAACACTTCTTATATTTTTTGTATAATTCTTGAAGGTAATTAGACATCCTTGACCATATAAAAAGAGTGTGACTCCAACCAAAACTCATAGTTACTCATAAAGAAAATAAATTTCGGTCTACTCTTCTCCTCTCTTTTGCTTCGACGACCAAAACAAAACCAACACCATCACCATAGCCAAAAATCCAATTAACCACTTCCAATCTACTCCAAATCATTCATATATTAATCCCTATTCTTCTTTTCTCATAAAATCAACCATGCAAGGTTTTTTCCAAAGTTCTTGATTTTAAAGATTTTTGATTTGATGGATTCCATTGATTTTATGTTCAATTGGTGCTATAAGGGTTCAATTGCAAGTATTTATGCAAGATTTTGGGTCATAAACATCAAGTTAAGGTTTTGATTTTAGGTGTGTGTTGGTTCGGCTGGGGCAAAACCTAAGAGGGTTTGTGTCATTGATTTTTTTTCTTTGATCCTACACTATTGTAAGTATTTTCTTTACATAATTGTATTGATTAATTTTTATTAGGTTTGCATGTGTTTGATTTTATATCTAGAATCCATGATTTATAGTGCATGTTAAATTTTGAGGTGGATCATTGTTTGAGATGATTAGTGGTAGTGTTAGGATAGTTTAAGAGTGTTGGCGATATTTGTGGTGCTTGAAATTGAAGTTTTGAAGGGGTTTAAAGCTACCCGTTTAGGTTAGAAATTTGGGCGTCTATTTCGGCAAAGTCAAAATTGTTAAAACTGAAATTGGTCTTAAAATTATGATAGAGGACGTTCCAAGCTTCGTTTCGATATAAGGCACGACCCGTAACTCTCAAAAACAAAGTTTTTAGGGTCAAAAGAAGTCTAAAAATGTTCGCCAAAATTTTGCATTAGTTTAAAAATATCGGTTGCTGTCAGATCTGAAAAAGGTCATTTTCGTCATTTCCTGGTCCGTTTCGGCCTTCGGCCAAAACATGAAAGTTGTTCAGAAGGTCGTTTTACTTTTCCGCGAGGATAACTAAGTTTAAAAATGCGTAATGACGGGTCGAAAAGTTTAGAATAAAATCTGCGTTTTTCTTTTTTTTAGTTTGCATCAGATCTGATATAGGGGCATTTTCGTCCTTTTCTGTCGAGTTTTGAGTCTCGGGTAAAACTAAAAAGTTGTTTAAAATGTTGTTTTACCTTTACGCGAGGATAACTAAGGCTGAAAACACGTGTTAACGGGTTGAAAAGCTTAGGATTGGATACAACATTTTAGTTAGAAAAATAAAGTTTCTGCAGAAACTTGCAGGGGTATTTTGGTTATTTTATGTTGGGTTTCGGGTCTCAGCTAAAACTAAAAAGTTGTCCGAAACGTCGTTTTACATCAAGTTGCTTTAGAGTCCGAATCGTGAAAATGTGATTTGGCAGATCGTTTTGAACGAGTCAGATTTAAGGAAAAATATATAATAAGTCAAAGATGGCGAAATTTTTAAGATTAATCAATTAGTGTTTTAGCAAATAATTAGGCGTAAAATATATTAACTAAAGCTGAAATTACAACTAATAAGTTAGTCATTCACTTTCGTTCACATCTAGAGGTCTTAATCTTTATAATGGGTCAAAATGGGTCATTTTTATTAAAATTACATATTAGTCGGAATGGGTTAAAATGATGTTAAACTTAAGGTGGATCATTTTAGTGGGTATAAATAAGTAAGTTTGGCGCACTCATGGATTCTACGATATAAGATTTCATATATGTCGGAATATATATATTTTACATACTTACGCATTTTATGCATTTTTCTTATAAATATATTCTTATACGCGCACCATTACTATAGGTCGCTGGTGAGACGTTGTCACCGTTCTTTCTATGTTGAATTTCTCGTTCGATGCTTCTGCTTAAGGTGAGTTCATAGCCCCACCTTTTCTCTTTTAATGGTTTTCATAAACTGTTTTCGGGGTGAGAATAAATGCTCGTTTTACCAAGCAAACTTATTGATTTCTACTACTTGAGCGTTACATGACTATTTTTGCTAAAGCTTTTACATGCTTACTATATGACTTTTTATACATGGTTGATTACTTATGAACTTACTAAAGCTTGATTTGCTTACTACATGATTTGAGACCATTGAATATCTATATATGAAACCGTGAGTTTTGAACACATTATTTGTTTTAAATGTGGACACAAGTATTTAAAAACTGTATGCTATGCCTGATATTATTGCCTAAGTGCCGCTACTGCCACTTAAGTCCCCTGTTTATCATGAACCGTTAATTGCTATTGTAGTGAGCGTGAATGTTGTGGGTAGATCTATCGGGACTGACAATCCCCGCCTTAAATTTCTGGTCACAAGTTGGCCATGGCGCATTTAACAGGTTGAATTCTTTTAGAATGTTTGGCATACGTTCTATATACTTCAAAGGGCGCTACGTTAAGGTTTCGGGGTCATGAATTTAGTGCAATAATACATGTTTTAGACTACTGAATTCGTTTCGTAGTCTACTATTACTTAAATCTTGTGGTCCACTACTGATCATTACTTGATTAATTGAATCACTGCTTGGATTTCGGAAATAACACTTTGAAATATTGTAGCGCTACTTTTCTTACTGATATATCACTTGATTTATTTCAATACTGCTTTTCCTTAAACCTATAAATTCACCAACATTATTGTTGATGTTTTTGCATGTATTTTCTCAGGTTATTATATTGCTAGCTGAGCATTAGGAGCATTTGAGTCGCGCAGATACAAATATATTTTTTTGAAGGCTTTATAATTTCAGTTCCATTCAATAAACGTTTTGACAATGTTTTTTAATACATTATAAATGGGACCTGTGTAACTCTGATATTTTATTAAATCGAATGTGACATTTTATTAAACGTCTCTTTTGAGGTCGTTTTCTGTAACTTGTACTTTATGCTATGAAGTAGCACCCCAAGTGGTATTCCGCTGCGTTGTGATTTTGGGGGTGTTACAGAGTGGTATCAGAGCTCAAGTTATAGCGAACTAGGTCGTTTTCAAAACCTGGACTATAACTGTTTTTTCAAAAAAAATTAAGAGTCTTTCACTGATATCCGATATCCGCGCGTGCATGCTCCCTGACCCCTTATATGCTCTTTTTTGCATCTCTACTTCTATTACATGGGTAATGAGTATTTAATACTTAGCTGTGATTTCACTCTCTTACGTCTATCTTATGATGTCTTACTATTTACTTTATATTGGCCCGTTATATAAATATTGATCACTCTGATTTTCGCGTACTTCCTGATTTCTCATTTATTCCCTTGAGCGTTGATACTGGTATTATATAAGGATACCTATACATATGGGCTATTTTCTTTTTGATTTCTTACGATTAACTTCGAACTTTTTCGCGACTTTACCTTATTCTCTTTTAATGATATTGAGACTCGGCGTAGTTTGTCAGATCCACTAACATTCGACTCCGAGTTTGAATACTCTTCTTATGCTTTTGAATCGCATATGTTGTTTCATAATCCATCATTTTGAATTCTTCCAGTTGATAGGAGTACGAATTTAACTTGTCACCTCAGATCGTGCCGTCGTTTGGCACTTACCTTTGGAACGCGATTGACTAACGTCTCATTATTCTTCTCGCTACTTCTTATGATTTTGAAGAATCATTCCGCCAAGGAGACTCTGATGACATCAAATAACGTCTATTTTATAGCATTATTTATCCCATGTTATTAACCCATTTTGTATAGTTATTTCAAAGAATTGTTACTTAATCGTTTATATTTGAGAATTGCAGTAATTATGGAGTACTTGGTGAATATTAGCAAAAGGCGCGCATTCTGAAGCTTAAACGAAGATATTTTGAAGATTAATGATTCTGACAACCAATACGCCGTATCCATTAAGGAAGATACGGTGTATCCGTGTCTCCACTCACCAAAGACCACAAAGGAATGAAGCTCAATACGCCGTATCCAGAAGATGTCAATACGCCGTATCAAAGATATAGTATGTGAATATTCTGGAAGATATCAAACGTGGTCCCTACTCCAAGAAACCCCAATACGCCGTATCTAATGCCTTGGATACGCCGTATCGAAACCGACTCCAGACAGTATAAATAGAAAATTCAAAAACAAGTTTTAAGTGTGCTAAATCATATTATCGATACCTAAACCATAAAAGTCGATTTTCATAGGAGAAAAAGAGAAGAAGAGGTCGAGCAACGCTATCAATTCCATAGGAGACAATGTGTAATTCTATATACTTTAGAATCATTCAGTTTTTGGTATCATTCATTAACTCGGTTAGTTTACCTTGGCTAAATAATTGCTTTTGTATTTATTATGACGTTTGAAGGCTAATACCTTCGGGTATTAGCCATTATTATGAAGATCTGAATGTTTGGTATTTGTTTATCTCGATTTCTTGATTTATCGTTGAATGCTTGTTTATGTTTATCAATTTATACTTGTTTACGCGCTTTTGTATGCGACCTATCATTCAACTGGATCTAGTGATACGGACCAAGTAATCTAGAGTCTGGGATAGCTCTCCATATAGTAATTTATACATCTAGAACCATATGATCATAAATATTGTCCTGCTAAATCTGTGTCTAGGATACGCTTCGGTCTTAACTAGTTAATTGGATATTGCCAATGGTTTATTGATCGTGTTTACTAGAAGATGAACCTAGATAATTCAACAAATAACGTTATGATTCCATTGGATAGTTGGACAAGTGGACTACTAGTGTATAAATCACCATTAAGCGGTAAGTGGGTAAAGTCTCTATGAGCTAGGGTTTAACAAGATCACCATTTCTTTAATCCCTAAGATAGATTATAATCAGCAAATAAGGATGCTTTATGTGGATACTTTAATTGTGACATAATTAATGTGTCTAGGTCTTAGGATGATGTAACGCCTAAGTCTTAAGAATGATATACCGCCTCGAGAGAAGAAATCATTGCACTTAATAAACAAACCAACTTTCTAATCAGATTAATAATGGTTAATACAGTTTTCTTATATTTGACTCGACCGCTCTTATATCTTTTGTTAACTTGCTTGCGTGGGTTAAAGTGCCTTGAATTGATTGTAGTCACCAACCAAACCGTGCCAGTCTCTCAGGCTGAAAACCCCCTTTTTCCCGTTAGAATTAGGATTAGGACTGACATAGGTTTAGAATAGAATAGAATTAACATAGATTAGATAACCAAGATATTAATTAAATTGATAGATTTAACCTCGCTTCAAGTGTTCGACACCCTACTTACCACGAAACTACTACCGATCGGGTACACTGCCCGTTAAAGTGTTGTTTTTGGTTTAGTCGGCAAAATATAAATTTAAAACTTGAATCATAAAAATATACACCACACAACGACACATCAAGTTTTTGGCGCCGCTGCCGGGGAGTGAAAATTAATCTTGATTTTTATTTGATATTTTGGTTTTTAACATTAGATTAGATCTAACCCTTAGGAGTAGTGTAAATTAGATTAGTGTATATTCTTGTATATTCTGTAAATTTTGTATATTTGTCTTTAATTGTTTGCTTGTATATATGTGTGTTTAATTGTTTGCGTATTTAATTGTTTTTCTCAATACACTGTTCTGGTCGATAACCTGATACGGCGTATCCACTTCCATTGGATACGGCGTATCCAACTTTCTGTCTAAAACAACGTATTCATTCAAAAGATTAATACGGCATATCGATCATCTAATAAAGTACTTTTCCATTCTCGAACTTAAAGCCCAAATTTTTTTTAATACCTTTCTTCCGCTGGTTTTACTGATAATTTTCTGGGTATTTTTTAGTAAGAATGACAAATGTTATCAAAGGAGAGTTTGAGAAAATTAAGGATGTTAAGGTCGAAGATGTTTTGATCACTTGCGATACATCACTTGAAGTTTTCAACAATGAAGTCAATTGATTAAGCGGAATGGATGATGATTTATTCACATATGAAGTTGAAGGTGCTAACATCCCGTGTGACTCGAAAATAGATAATGATTCGGAGCATGAAACTGATGATGACATGGGATATGATCCGTTTGATGTTGCATTTACTGAATTGTTAGGATTGAAGTTTTTCAACTACAAGACAATGGATCATTATACTATGAAAGCATTATGGATTTACTAGATTAGAGGAGATGATGAAGTGAGCTCACTAATGAAGAATCTACTGATGATAAGGATGAAGTTGCTGAAGTCTTTAGGATCGACACTAATTTATTTAATTTTGAAACACCTATGTGCGAGGCATTCAAAGAATTTAACTATCTTTTGCAAATCGATCCAGACTTACTTACTAAGGACATTGAGGGATTAAAAAACTATGAAAATTACAAGGATGATTGGATCTATGAATGGAACGAGGACGTACCATGGGTCGATGAGAAGCCGTAGACTAACACTGGAGTTTGGACCAAACCCACACCAGTTAAACATACTTGCAAGCCTTTCAACTGTAAAACTAGATGTTCGAAAAGGCCAACATGTAGTTGGAAGGATGATGGATACTATAATGAAGGAAACTTACCCGGAACTTACATTATTGGAAACCAACTCCATTATCAGGATTACGAATGGTACGAGGCTTTGGAAGATAGTAAACTTAAAGATGAGGCTTTAAGAAAGCTATCATAGAAGGATTTATCAAAGAAGATGATGACGAGTCACGTTACGAACAAAAGAGACGATGGAACATATATACAAACTACGATGATATAAATCATGGAGATAATGAGAGAGAAGAATTATGTGAAGTTCATGAGCTACCGGTGTGCAATATAAGGAGATATATGATGATCAAATATTCGTTCAATAATGATGAAGAGTATGTTGCTGTAAAAGAAGACAAATACGACGATCTTACAATCACAAGAGAAGAAGAGTGCCGAGCTTACCAAGAAATCTTTCAGATAATGGACGAAGGATTGATGGTGACTAGAGCCAAGTAGAAGAGAAGCTGAAGACAAGTCTAACTTAAAGACTTTATTGTAAATAAAAGTGCTTCCTGGGAGACAACCCGGATTGTTATTTAATTTTATCAAGTCTGTCTTCCCATACATCAATACGGCGTATCCGCTCCATACCATACGGCGTATTGATTGTCTGGACGTTATCAGTCTTTACTTTTTATGCACTTTAAAAACATTATTGTCAGTTCTGGCAATACGCCGTATTCATCCACCAGACTGACTCGTATTTGGTTTGTTTAGTTTAGTTTAAATTAACCATAGATGCCAAGATAGGAATGCACATATTTCCTATTTTACACATGACCTCGTGAAAGATATATCGACGAATATTGGTGGAGGATTTACAAATCTAGAGATCTTGAAGTGTTGGAGTCTTGAAACTTCAAGACGGCTGTTACACACAATCTTGCTCATAAACTCATATTGGAGAATCTACCGAGCAAATATCAGGGGAGTTTCTCATTCTAATTCTTTTTAATTCCCCGTATTTTTAATGTTTTATCTATACAACGAGGACGTTGTATAATTCAAGTGGGGGGATAAAATTAGAATATTTACTTGTCATATTTTTCATGATTAAAATGCTTAAATTATGTTCAAATTTAAAAAAAATCAAGCATACTTTTATGAAAATTACTTGATACATAACCGCACACAATAACCCTTGTTAGATATTGTGAGAATTTAGCCTATTCGTTTCAAAATGTTTACCCAAATTCCACAAAAATATGAGTGTGCCGGTGATGTAGTAGACTTTAGAACTTGGCTTGGTATATCTATTCGAGACCTCAATAATAAGTATTATGGATTTAATTGGAGTAACTTGTTTACATTGGTAAATTTTAGGATTACACCCAAAAAGCCTATCTATGTTGTTTATTAACTAACTACACCGGTTAGTTAACCTCTAGTTTAAACCCTTTTCCACTCTCATCTTTAGAGTGAAGATCCACTAGAACAACCCGTAGAGCCAACCCTTTAGGAAATACACCAATTATTTTTTTTGTTACACCCTTACACCATAACCTACCCTGTTAGATTAAGTTTAATTTACAGTTTCTAGTTGCTTAAAGTGTAAAGTTTGTATTTCCTGAGTCTTGTGTCATTTTCTATCTTTGGTGCGGTTGGAAATTTACACATTGCAAATGGGAATATATATTATAGTCAAAACTCATGTGATTTTACTACCATCACAATAATGGTGAGTCCGAAGAACGAAGGAATTATCCAAAATTATTATGATCGTGAAGATGGTGAAACTACTCTGAGTTTCGTATATAGTTAGATTGCACAAAAAAAGAGAAAGAAAAAAAATTGAAAAAATTAGAAAAAATTGCAACACAAAAAGAAGGAAAGTTTGAAGATAATCGTTTTGCAAAGCAAGAACCGAAGGAATTACACGAAGGATCGATTATTCATTGATACAAATCGACGATGTAGTGTATTGTACAAAGTGGTAGATATCGCCACTTACCTTGTAAAGTATGTAAAGTTTTGGGATGATTGGGAAGTTGACCGTTACGAGAACGCCAACTTTGGTTGTTGTTTTTGATCTATGATCAAGACGTTTTAAATTTCGTGTCTTATCATGGTAACAGGTCAGGAAAAAGTGTCCAGCAACTATGTATCTTAGTCTCATAATCTATGGTCTCTTGATTTTATTATTAACAACAATTTACTTTCCACTCACCTAAAGATAAGCCTCCTGGTTTTTCGCGAATAGAGGACTTATACGAGCGTGGCATATGTCTATTTCGACATTAGACCATTGTATGCATGTCTCCAAATCAGCTTCCACGTTGGTTTATAACTTTTAGTTGAAGTAGAAGGTTCCTACCCTAAACATTCTTCAACTTAATCGTGGTTAAAATTCGAATAGGGGATTGATCGAACACACATGTCTAATTCCGTCGTTACGAGCCATTTATGTATGCTTCAGCTGCCCTGTTGGAGTGGTACTCTGGTGAAAGATTGATAAATTATCAAACCATAAGCCTTTCCATACAAAAACCCATTTTACCTCTATAAACTTGTTACTCCTTAACTTTAGCGGTGGAGATGTATATCTTTTACAAGCTTATGATAGAATACTCGTCATGACCGAGCAATTGAGCGAATTAGTTACATGTTACAACATAGATTAGTTGAGTGATTTGAGTGTTTTTTCATCTTCTTATTTCGTAATGTGTTGGTTATGTACTTGTAATAGGATCAAATAATTCTTTACGAAAATATCCTCAAGGGATACATTTTTATAAACTTCTAAAGGCTATTTGAGAACAAGTAGGATTCAAGTGGGGGGGATATTTAATGACATCAAATAACGTCAATTTTATAGCATCATTTATCCCATGTTATTAACCGATTTTGTATAGTTATTGCAAAGAATTGTTACTTAATCATTTATATTTGAGAATTGTAGTAATTATGGAGTAATTGGTGAATATTAGCAAAAGGCGCGCATTTTGGAGCTTAAATGAAGATATTTTAAAGATTACTATTCTGAAGACCAATACGCCGTATCCATCAAGGAAGATACGGCGTATTAGTGCCTGCACTCACCAAAGACCACAAAGGAAACAAGCTTAATAAGCCGTATCCAGAAGAAGTCAATATGCCGTATTGAAGATATAGTATGTGAATATTCTAGAAGATATCAAACATGATCCCTACTCCAAGAAACTCCAATACGCCGTATCTAACACCTTGGATACCCGTATCGAACCGAACCTACCAACTCCTATAAATACAAAACTCAAAAACAAGTTTTGGGGGTGGTAAATCATATTCTCGATACCTAAACCATAAAAGTCGATTTTCAGAAGAAAAGAAGAGAAGAAGTCGAGCAACGCTATCAATTCCATAGAATACAACGTGTAATTTCATATACTTTAGTAATCGTTTAGTTTTTGGTATCGATTCATTAAACATCGGTTAGTTTACCTGGCTAAATAATTGCTTTGTATTATTAGCATGTTGAAGGCTAATACCTTCAGGTATTAGCCGTTATTATAAAGATTTGAATGTTTGGTATTTTTTTATCTCGATTTCTTGATTTATCATTGAATGCCTATTTATGTTTATCAATTTATACTTGTTTACGCGCTTTTGTATGCGACCTATCATTCAACTGGATCTAGTGATACGGACCAAGTAATCTCATCTAGGATAGCTCTCTATATAGTGATTTATACATCTAGAACCATAGGATCACAAATATTGTCCTGCTAAACCTGTGTCTATAGATACGCTTATTCGGGCTTAACTATTAATTCGATATTGCCAATGGTTTTATTAACGAGTTTAAGCTAGAAGTGAACTAGATAATTCAACAAATAACGTTCTAATTCCATTGGATTTTGGACAAGTGAACTACTAGTGTATAAATCTCCATTAAGCGGTAAGTGGGTAAAGTCTCTATGAGCTAGGGTTTAACAAGATCACTATTGCTTTATAAATCCCTAAATGGAATTATATCAGCGAATAAGATTTTTTATGCAGGATGGTTTTAAATTGTACAGAATTAATGATGTCTAGGTCTTAGGATGAAGTAACGCCTAATCTTTAAGAAATAGTACACCAGCCCCTCGAGAGAAGAAATCATTGCACTTAATAAACAAACCAACATTCTAATCGGATTAATAATGGTTAATACAGTTTTCCCTTAATTTGGTTTGACCACTTTCTTGTTATCTTTTGTTAATTTGCTTGGTGGTGGGTTAAAGTGCCTTGAATTGATTGTAGTCACCAACCAAACCGTGGCAGTCTCTCTGAAAACCCCTTTTTCCCGTTAGAATTAAGATTTAGACTGACATAGGTTTAGAATAGACTAGAATTAACATAGATTAGATAACCAAGATATTAATTAAATTAATAGATTTAACCTCGCTTCAAGTGTTCGACACCCTACTTACCACGAAACTACTACCCGATCAGGTACAACTACCTGCCCTTTAAAGAGTTGTTTTTTGGTTAGTGCTGCAAAATATAAATTTAAAAACTCGAATCATAAAAATAATACACCACACAACTACACATCAGGGCGCATTTTGGGTCATGTTGGGTTTTCTTTTTCCAAGTCCTGACCAAGTTTTAAGGCTGATGTTTGTTTGACATTTCCTACAGTAGCACTAGGTAATGTTTTCTTAGTTACTTGCACAAACTCGCATCTATATTGCAAAATCGGTTCTAGAAATTCTTTTGCTGATGTAGTCCCACGGTACCCTACATTTTCACTAGACGGTACCATTGCAGAAGGTACAGTGGGTGCCGGTTCTACAGAAGACATTTTGGAACTTTCTTGACCCATTTTTCCCATTTTTACTTCGTTAGTCAAAGTTTATCTTCTGTGAATCCAAAGCCCTTTTTATCATTTTGTAATCTTTGATTTTCAATCATTTCTTGCAAAAAGTGGCTACTATTTTCAAATTTAGCGAGTTTTAAGGAAAGTGAGTCAGTTTTAGTACGGATGTCAATACATGATTTACATTCTAAACTAATTTCCTTATTTTTCTCTAATCGTTCTAACATTTTCTTAAGATCACCAACCTCATTGTCTAGGATTTCATTTTTAGTCTTTAGGTGTTTGTTTTTGTTGATTATTCTAAGACTAATTTTGCACAACTTGTTGTATTCATTTTGTAATGACTAGCTATCTAAAGAGGAAATTCTATAATAAAGAGTATCAGAAAGTACCTCATTTGTGTCGTGTGCCATGAGACAAATTTCGTCCTTCTTGGAGTCATCATCTTCATCACTATCGCTCCAACAACCTCCAACGAATGATTTTTGGTCATTGAAGGAGTGTTTGGGACTATCACTTATGAAGTGATTTGGATCACCACACTTGAAACACCTTCGCTCCTCTTTTCCTTTCTGTTCTTCCTTTGCTCTTCGAAAGTTCTTTTTGTCGTCATGTAGTTGTCGGACGAATTTTTCTCTTCTTCTAAAGAAATTCTTGAAATCATTTACCGCCATGGCATATTGCTCATCATCACTATCTGAAATGAGACATCTTCGTCACTTGACACTTTCTTTGCCTTTATAGCCAATGACTTGTATTTTTCCTTCTTATTTTTAGCGCCCCGGGTCCTTCTCAAGCACTACTTCATAGACCTTCAAGTTACCGATGATTTCATCTAGAAGTAGTGTTGACAAGTCCTTGGATTCTTTAATAGCCGTTACCTTTGGACGCCGTTTAGTTGGAAGAGCCCTCAAGAATTTCCTAACATGATTACGAAAACTTTTATTTGAAAGAATATTCCGTCAAGAATGCTTTTAAAGATGTAACTATTGTATTAAATCTAGCAAATACGCAATTAATAATTTCATCATCGAAAATAAAGAATTGTTCATATTGTTGAACAAACAAGTCTATTTTATTGTCCTTAACTTGTTTTTTTACCTTGATGAGTTATGACAAGAGAGTTCCAAACATCTTTAGCGGTTTTGCACATATATATTCTTTCATATTCTTTTTTAGGTAAAGCATTGTATAAAACCATTTTGGCCTCATCATTTTTAGAAAGCATTTTTTTGTGTTCGTCTTTTAGTATATCATAAGAAATAAGTTCTTCTTGACCGGTTACTAAGTTCTTAATTGTAGGTTTGCAATCACCATTAACAATTATATGCCAAAGATCAATATCTTTAGACTTCACATAAGTCTCAAATCTATTTTTCCAATAGATGAAGCAAGTAGCTTCAAAGAGAGGTGGTCTTTGCATAGATTGACCCTCTTTGTAGTTTTTCTAATCCATTTAATCATTTAAAGTTTTAAAATTTAATATATTTTTAAAGGCTTTAGTAACCTTGCTCTTGATGCTAATTGTGAAAAACTAGAAGAGGGGGTTGAATAGCTTTACCGATTAAAATTGTCTTTTTAAAATTATAGTTTGAGTTTATGTAAAGTTGATGATATTGGTTGATGTACGAGATAAGAAATAAATATAAAGTGCAAGTAAAGAAATAGAGAGTAAGAAAAGATAAAATGGGACACAAGCGTTTATAGTGTGTTGGGAAATAGATTGTAAAAGACTTAATACTGGTAGTATAACAGTTAAGTCTGGTAGTATTAGTTAGTTCTGGCAGTACTAAGTTAATACTGGCAGTACTAAGTTAAGTCTGACAGTACTAAAGTTAGTACTGGTAGAATAGTAGTACTATAGTTAGTACTGGTCGTATTTAGTTAAGTCTGTTTATATAACAGAATAGTAATAGTTATCTTAGAGATATCTTAGGAGATATCTTAGGAAAGGATATGCATTAATCCTTTCACAAGACTTTTGTAAAAAGCCCATTAGGGTTTTCCTGTTTTAGACAAAGGTAACCCTACGACATAGAGTTTTATATATGTAATAGAAGCATTAAAGCTTAATAGAAATCAATAGAAAGTTTAGTATCATTGTTCTTCTTAATTCTTATGTTAAGATTCCGCATTAACACTTGATATTCATAGTCAGTGTCTCTCACATAGTTGATTTGGATTTATTCAAGTTAACTTTTGTCTTACAAAGGCTATATAGATCTAAGACTAAGGACCTACAAGTGGTATCAGAGTCAATAGAGGGACTCTGAATAAGAAGAATCACAAGATCACAAACAAACACTCTCCTACAATTCTATACAAAATGTCTTAACCGGCTAATGATGAGTTCTCACAACATCTCAGTGATGATGAAGAATCAAACCATGAAGATGGCATCAACACTGTTTTGCTTCCAAACCAACAAAAACAAGTGATTCCTCAAACAACTGCTATCTTAAATATCAAACTCCTAATTCTGAAGAAGGAGGAGTATGATATATGGGCTATGAAGATGGAGCATTACCTTGAGTACATTGACAATGATGTTTGGAAGGTAATTCAGAATGGAAACTCCAAGAAGAGAATTTCAACTAGAAAGGATGGTAAATTGTTTTTTTTTTTTTTCGAAATACTTTCAACCATAACTGCTTGCAGAAATTCAAGTTGTTGAAAACGATATGAAGGGCGTAAAATATTTTGCTGATGGCCATACCCAATGAGCATATAGAAGATTTCATAGGAATGGATTGATGCAAAAAGAGATCTGGGAACCATCAGAAACTAGGTTTTGGTGTAATGCAAATTCAAAGAAAATGGAAGAAGGCTGGTTATCAAACACAGTTTGAAGCATTTAAAATATCTATTCAGAAGGGTTTGAATAGGGATATGACAGATTCCAAGAATTACTTCTCATTGAAGCATCATGTGCTGAAGTATCAACTGAGGATTGCAAATCATAAAGTTTCTCAGATCTTTGCCCCCAAGCATGGGTCCAATTTGGCAATGATCTAATGAGAACTAACCAGGGTTGACACTTTATCTATTGATGATTTGTACAATAACCTTAGAGTTTTTGAGCAGGAAATCCAAGGTGCCTCAAAAACATCTTCTTGTGCTCAAAATGTTGCTTTTGTGTCACAAAGCAAAAGTAGCACAAATAAGGTTAAGTCTGGTTTTACTGGTGCCTACAGTACTTGTACTCCTTCTACTTCTTCAACCAATATTCCTGAAAAAGAAGTTCTTGCTGGTTTTGCTGATGAAGTTATCTATTCCCTCTTTGCCAAATAATCAAAGGACTAGGACTTGCTTCATGAAGATCTTGAACAAATTGATGATTTAGACATTGAAGAGATGGACATAAACTGGCAGATAGCAATGATTGCTATTCGAATGAAGAAGTTTTATAAGAAAACTGGAAGGAGAGTTCGTGTGGATGGAAAAACACATGTTGGCTTTGACAAAAAGAAGCTTGAATGCTTCAATTGACACAACACAAAACTGGTCATATTTTGCTATGGAATGTACAGGCAAAGGGGACAAATGAAGGAAAAAGAAAAGAGACTCATTTTAACAACATAAGAAGCTGGGGAAAAGCACAGAGAAGAATCTATGGGCTTGCTGAGCAAATAGATGATAAGAATTGACAATGGGGAGAACATACTGAATGTTGAAGTAACAAATCATGTTACTTATGGCTATCAGCTACAAGTAATGAGGTATCTTTGTGTTCTAAAACTTGCATTGTGATTCATAACAATAACCTTAAAACAACTGTGTGAGAACAAATGAATTCATTAGGTGATCAAGAAGCACAAAAATACTTGCCTAAAAGTCAAGCTGTTAATAAACTAGAAGCTCAACTTTTTACTTTTCAAAACAACAACTTTCTCTAAATGAAAAGCTTACATTTCAGGCTAATGAAATTATTGACAAAGAAGAAAAGCTTAAAAGATATAGGAAGAAAGAATGTAAAGCTTAAAAGAAAAGGAAAAATGCCGAAAACAATGAGATTTATGGAAATATTCTTCCAATGAATCTTTGAGATAAATTAATTCTGGCATGAAGATCAAAAGTAAAGTTGGATAAGGGTTTGAAATCAATCAAATAATGAGGTTCTAAGTTATGAGGAAGAAATGAATTTTTCTGTGTTTAATTATATACAAAAGAGGATTCAGTTGGAAAACCTTTGTACAGTAGATTTACAAAGACTAATATTTAAGGTGTTCCACATCCCTTGAGTGGGGAATATACCCAACACCACAAGAAGAAATTGATAGTCTTTATATGTTTTATGTAAAAAAAGGGACTCAATAGCTGAACCTAATGTAATCATATGATAGATCCAGTGAATTTCACCTGTTCAATTCTAATAAAACAGAGCATGGATCTATTTGGAACTTCCTCTGAACATTCTGTTGATCCTGAATCTGCGATTTTAAGTGTAACTCCAGAAGTGTATGTGTCTACACCTATAACAACAAATGAAAAATGTGTGACTGATCCAAAATCAAAAGAGGTTGAACCTAGTTGTGTTTCACACATAAAAACTCCTAGACAACCAATCAAAGATTAAGCAACACCTAAAGTTAATAGGAATAATTGGAATGCTAAGATGGAAAGAGAACTAGGGAAAGGTTACTCTTTCACAAAGAAGAAATGTTTTGTATGTGTAGGTCTAAGTTCTTTTGATTTAAAGGATTGTGACTATTATGAAAATAAACTGGCAAGAGAGGTTGAGGTTAAAAAACAAAGGTAGTTATTACTGGTAATGGGTGGCAAAACCAGTATGACCAATGCAAATAGGATAATCTAGCAAATAAACTTGTTCCTAGATCAGTACAAATTAATGCTGGTAGACCAAACATTAATACTGTTAGGCCTAATATTAATACTGGCAGGACAAACATTAATTCTGTTAGGCCTAATATTAATACTGGTAGGACAAATTAATAATCATGTTTAGCCTAGAGTTAATACTGTATTCTAATGTTAATAACTGTTAGATCTAACAGCCAGTACCTACCCGACCTCAGAACAGTTTTTTAGTCCTAAAAACCACAATGTGAAATCAATTTAATCAAATAAATCAAAGAAGGGACTTTTCAAAATCATATTCATCTGTAAGAAGACCCTTTGCAAAATCTACAGCACAAATGGCTCATTCTAATGCTGTAATGGGAAGTTGGGGATCTGCTGTTAAGACCTCAGCAAGTTATAATTGGAGGAACTCTAGACCAAACTTCAATTATAACAGTGGACCTACTTTTATTAGAACTGTGAATGCAAATGGTCCACAAGGCAGACCCAAGCCTGCAAAGGCCTGGGTCCCTAAGAGAAACTAATTTCTCTTTTTCATGTGCAGGAACATCCACTGAAGAACATGGTAGATAGAGGTATATTTGATAGTGGATGCTCAGGGCACATGACAGGTAACAAGGATCAACTGGAGGATTTTGAAGAATTCAATGGGGGATCTGTTACCTTTGAAGGTAGCAAAGGCTACATATCTGGTAAAGGAAGAATAAGAGTTGGTAATTTAGATTTTGATAGTGTGTCTTTTGTAAGAGAATTAGGACATTTTAATCTTTTCTCAATATCATAAATTTGTGATAAGCAGCACAAGGTTCTTTTTACTAAAACTGAATGTCTTGTTGTGTCTTCTGACTTTAAAATGCCTGATGAAAATCAGATACTTTTAAAGGTCCCTAGACACCACAACATGTACAGTTTTGACATGAAGACACCTTCTCCTGCAAAAGGTTTTGCCTGTTTGATTGCAAAAGCCACATCTGATGAATCTAAATTATGGCATAGGAGGTTAGGTCATATCAATTTTAAAAACCTAAACAAACTTGTGAAGGGAAACCTTGTCAGAGGTCTACCTTCTAAGGTTTTCAAAAATGACCACACTTGTGTTGCCTGCCATAAAGGCAAACAACACAGGGCCTCTTGCAAGGCCAAGTTAGAAAGATTGATTACTGTGCCACTACACACCTTGCATATGGATCTTTTTGGTCCTACTTCTGTGAAAAGCATTAATCATGCAAGTTATTGCCTTGTAATCACTGATGATTGTACCAGATTTAGTTGGGTATTCTTTTTGGCCTCTAAGGATGAAACTAGTGGCATTCTTCAGACCTTTATTAGGCAGATTGAAAACCAGCTTAGTCATAGGGTTAAAATCATTAGATCAGATAATGGCACTGAATTTAAGAATAGAGATATGCTTGAATTTTGTGGAAACAAGGGAATAAAACAAGAGTATAGTACTGCTAGAACTCCACAACAAAATGGAGTTGCTGAAAGAATGAACAGAACCCTAATTGAGGCTGCTAGAACTATGCTAGCAGATTCTCTCTTACCAACCACTTTTTGGGCAGAAGCAGTTAGTACTGCTTGCTATATTTTTAATAGGGTAAGAGTGACAAAACCTCAAAACAAAACTCCATATGAGCTTTTGTTTGGCCACAAACCAATTATTAGCTACATAAGACCTTTTGGGTGTCATGTTACCATTCTAGATACTCTTAGTGTGCTTGGCAAGTTTGATGGAAAATCTGATGAGGGATTCTTAGTTGGTTACTCACTAAATAGCAAAGCCTATAGGGTTTATAATTTAGTAACCAAAAGAGTAGAAGTAAATCTGCATGTTAATTTTCTTGAAGATAAACCCAATGTCAAAGGAGTAGGATATAGATGGATGTTTGATATTGACTATCTTACTGATTCTATGAACTATATTCCTGTATCTTTGGAGAATCAAGCTAACCCACATGCAGGTGCTTCAGAAGTAACTAACAGTGCAGGTACTCCAAAGTCTATTGCTTCTGAGGAAAACGATGAGGAAGTGGAGCTTATTGTTGTGCCTACAACTGTAAAGATTCCTGAAGAAAAAGATGAATCAAGGACATCTTCCACAAATTTAAAGAAATAGGAGATCTTGACAGAACCTCAAAAAGAGCAGAAGGATTCCTCTACTGACTCTTTAGAAGACAATCCTAAGATTCAAGCTTTTAGAAGAGAGTTGGAAGAAATTGCCCTAAAGCATTTAGGGACAGTCCCTGAAAACAACACTACCAGTACTCCTTCAGTTAATACTGGTAGTCAGACAGTTAATACTAGTAGGCTTGATCATGATGATTCACTTATGCCAGAGACAGGAATTTTTGATGAAGCATCTTATGATGAGGAGGGTGTAATAACTGACTTCAACAGTCTTCCTACAGAAATTGAAGTCAGTCCTACTCCTACACTTACACTAATACCTGACACTGTAACCTACACATTTGGCACATTCTATGAGGAGCCATCTCTGTATACCAACACTCTCCCCCCACAAGAACAGGCTCTAAGTCAAATGCTGTGGTTTGATTTACTTCAAGCAGTTCCTAAGTTGATATCAAGGATATTGATAGCTGGAATACGGTTCTCAAACAAACCAAGAGGACCATGGGAAATGCTATTGTAAGTTAGTCTAGATAGTGAAGAAGTTGGAAAGGGTTTTTGAATAAGGAGGATTTTGGTATGTCAGACTCTAAAGAGGAAGAACCTGAGGTCAAGGGAGGAAAGTCAACGATGATCCTCTAGATGTCCTTCAGTACATGGATTGTTACTCATCTTAAACAAAAGTAAATGCTCCAGGGGAGGAACAGTGGAAGACATAAGTCCATAATACTCTTGAAGCAGCACAAAACCTCTCTCCAAGGTTGCCTATTTAAAGCAAGGTCTATTGGACAAGGGAAGGAGATACAAGTGAAGAAAAGAGGCTAAGGGTAAGAAGGTAGTCTCAAAGCTTGGATTTTCAAGAAGTTGTTGATGCTGTTTCTGGTGATGAAAGTTAATTCTGCTAAAGTGTTAATTACTGGCAGTATTAAACGTGAGTACTGTTAGTGAAAACTTTAGTCTGGCAATGAACAAGTTAGTAGCTGTTAGTTGCTAAGAAGTTTACTTCTTCTCTTGATAAAGGCCTAAGAGAGGAAAAGCTCCTTATCTATGATCAGTGAAGAATCTCCTAAGAAGTCAAAAGAACAAATTCATTAGAGGAAGCTTGCCTTGCTGAAGCAAATCAGATTGGATTCCTTACTGAAAGAAGAGGTGGCTAAACAAATTACACTTGGATTTACTCTTTTAGCTCAAAGAATTGAAGACAGAAGAAGAGTATATGAGAACAAGAAAAGAAAAAGCTTAAGTTCAGTTTTGAAGCTCAGCATTACACAAATGAAGATTGGGATTTAATAAAGCAAAGATTGAAGCTAATGCAGAGTTGTCAAAAAGCATGCTAGGAAGTGAACTACAAGGAGAAGATTTTGCAAAGAAAATGGTTGATCTTGTAAATCAAAGGAAGAAGTATTTTGCAGAAGAAAGAGCTAGAGCTAAAAGAATAAGCCCTGACCCAAATCACAGCTAAAGACTTATTCTGATGAATTATTTGGAAAAAATCAGGGGTCATGGTAGTTATCATAAGCTGAAGAATTGAAGTTTTGAAGAAGTCAAGGATGAATTTGACAAGCTTGTGAAAACAGGTTGAATCCTTTTGCACCAATAAATTTTTAAGCCACAAAGCTAGTTTGAGAGATTTGGTGAAGAGCTTCGACAAAGACTCCAAAAAGACTGAAAGATGATGAGCAAAGGATGATAGCATCCAAGTAGTCTGGAAAAAATGAGAAAGCGGATGGCAAGAAGAAGTTTGCATACAGTACTTTGTTAAGGATGATTCTGGAAGGTTCAGATGAAGTGTCTGAACATGAAGAGTCTGTCACGGTGTTACCAATTATTCCAATTAATCCTATTCTTTAGCTTTGAAAAAACCTAGTATAGCTACTTATAAGATCATCAAGCAAGGAGAAAAAGGAGCATACAAATAGTTTAGGAAGTTGGAACTTGGATATAGTGTACATATTAATTTTGCGTGCTATGTTTGAAGTCTATTATCTAGTGATGATCTTACTGAGTTTTATAGGTATTGTAATGAATAGATATGGATGGATGGACCAGAGGATAGTAGAGAAGATAATTTTGGAAGTATTAAAAGATATGTTTGAAAGAATAATCTTAGTACTGTTCCTGTTTGGAAGTCTGTTAAGTCCAGCAAAGGATCATAGTTGGAGATTATTATTGATACCTGTAGAGTACTATCTGTTTGAACTTGGAGTCAATGGTTTTTTTATATGTTGTCTGAAGAAAAAATATTTCCATTTATCTGATGAGCATCTATGTCAAATACTATGTGAAAAATTAAGCTTCTGGATGATAAATGAATGAGGATTGCTATAAATGTGAAAATTGATGGAAAGCTAGCTGGAATTAGGAGTAGTGAAGTCTGTAAGAGTTAGAAGCTAGGATTGAGATGAGAAGGATTACACTTGGTGGCAGGTGCTATGCACTAACACAACAAATGTTATCAGTTCACATTGTCTAATCAATATGAACTAGCTAGTCCAGGAGCTAATGGCTCTTGGTAATGACTTCTCAAATCGTTCTATGGTTGACAACTTTCACATAAGGTTAGTAATGATTTTGAAAATCACCATATCTGTCTAAGTTTAAGAGTTGGCTAGCCCACAGTTTATGGGCTTGTGGTAAAGGCTGTGGAAAATACCATAACTAGTTCCATAGATTATGGATTTTGGTAAAAAGACAATATTGCAAATCCATTTAGATGGTTGACACTTTACCAAAAAGTGGATGTGTATATCATCTCTCCAAGTTTCATTGATACAAAGAGTTGACAAGGGGGATTATCAACTCCACCATGGAACTGTACCTTTTTTAGGTGCCACAAGGATGTGACTAGCCCTGAGCAACGGACTATAGGGGTAAAGGCATATCAATCCATTTATGGCTGAAATGGTTTGCAAAAACCATATGGTATCAACCTCACCAATGTTTCTCTGTACTGAGAGTTGAAATGGTTTTTAGTCACACATGGACATACACCTTTCTGATGGCACAATGGACTGACTAACTCCAGAGTGAATGGACTAACTGGTAAGAGACATCAAATCCATTTTTAAAATTTTCAAATGATTCACCTCTCAAGAGTAACACACCCTGGAAGTGATGAGATAGACCTGAAACTTTATGATTTGTGTAAATAATTGTACCAATGTTGTGATCTATGATTGGATTGCTGAGTGCTTTGAGAATAGTTGCTGCAAAAGATATAAAAAGAGAAGACTGGAGTGTTTGCCAGATCAAGAAACAACTTATTGAAGAATTCTATTTACAACATCCTCAGAAAGCTTTAAGTGTTATAAAGAAAAAGATCAAGATATTTTGAAGGAAACTTGAAGTTCACAAGTGATGATCAAAGTTAGGGTGGATTGTTGGGAAAAATAGATTGTAACAGTCTTATTTCTAGTAGTATAAATAGTAAGTCTGATGAGTAATAGTTAGTTCTGTTTAGTATTTAAAATTAATACTGCAGACTTAGTTAGTTGGCCGAGTACTAAGTTAGTACTGGTCTAGAGTAGTTAGGTACTGGGTCATAGTTAGTTTCTGTTCATAGTTAATTCTGTTTTTGTAACAGAATAGTAAATAGTTATCAAGAGTATCTTTGGAGAATCTTAGGAAAGGATATGTATTATCCTTTGACGTTTGTAAAGCCAATTAGGGTTTCCTTTATGTATAAGAGGAACCCTAAGGCACAATGTTAAGAAGTACATTTTGAGAAATATCAATAGAAGCATAGAGCTTTATAGCAAATTAGTATTATCGTTTCTTCTTTATTCTTGTGTTAAGAATCCGCATTAACACATTGATCATTCCATAGTTCGGTGTCTCTCATATAGTTGATTTGGATTTATCCAAGTTATCTATCGTCTTACAAAGGCTAGTCAGATCCTAAACCTAGGACCTACAAAGATCATAGCCATTGCTCGTATACGTTTAGGTTTCATTCGCTCTTTCCTACTTAAGGCTTAGCTTATGACGTTTGCCTTACTTAGATATAGCGTAATCTCACATCTTAGTCGTTTAAATAACTCAAATACCACTCCTTTGACGCATTATATTGAAACTCCTTCTGGTTAAATATTATGTTGAAGATCTTTTCGATATATGTATATAAAAACACTCTTCGTTCGTATAAGTAATGCCTCCAAGATATTAAGAGCAAACACTACTGCTCTTAATTCTAGGTCGTGTGTTGTATAATTCTTCTCATGAATCTTCAATTGTCGTGATGCATAGGCGATTACGTTGCCTCCTTGCATGAGTACACAACCTATAACCCATTACATTCGAAGAGTACAGTAGACATATAAATTCTTCAAATTCCATCAGGCAACGATATATTAGAGCATTACACAAATTATCTTTCAAAGTCTTGAAAGCCTCTTCCTACTCCGCGCCCTACTCATACTTCTTATTTTTCTGAGTCAACGAAGTAAGGGGTTTAGCAATCTTAGAGAAGTTCGCTATAAAACATCAGTAGTAACCAGCTAACCCCAAAAATGATTGTATTTCAGACGGTTTTGATAAGTGTAAAATACACATATCCGTTAACACCAAAAAAAGGCCTAATTAAACCCAAAAAACAACCTTAAAAAAAAATCACAAGAAAACCGTCAAAAACGGACAAACACGGACACGAGAATCAGAAGAGCACAAAAGAAGCCAAGGATTCAAAGCCGAAGCCAAGAAAAGTCAACTATGGTCAAGCTTCAGTCAAAAGTAGTCAAACAGTCAAAGAAAGTCAAACCTTGGTCAACAGAAGTCAACCACTAGAAGACAAAAATCCTAATGTTTCCATTTAAGTCCCCCAAGTTCCAAAAGTTACACAAATGGTCCCTAAGGCTTAATGGGCCCTAACTTATCAAAAACCCTACCCAGCCCAAAACCCTAACCCATTGCCTTTTATTAAACCACAGGGGCCATTCCTGCCAAAAATGAAAGTCATCTTATACCTAAACTTTCATAAACCAAAGACAAGGACTAGTCTTGCAATTACCCCAAACTCACACCCATTTTTACCCCTTTAGTTATAAAAGAAAAATGCGCGAAAATTTGTTTCACTATTCACCCGTCTTCCCCAACTTTACCACACAGTCAAAATCAAAGGGCAAAGCTTAATTAAAGGGTGGAAAGGACAATTCAATGGCTCTAGTACAAGATGGCAGGGATAAAATCATAATCTCAAGGCTCTTATTGGTCAATCAAGCTAGGAAATGCCACGTGGAAGAGAGGAAAGCACAAGGATTGATGAAATTTACACTGAGTGTACTCTCAAAAGAAGCACAATCAAGTAACCACACGGATGCCACGCTGGCAATCCGTGTGAGTTATCATTTGATCCAACGGCCATCAATTACTCTCCAATCATTGTGAGATTGTACGTCCATGATTAAAAGGAGCGTGGGATGCAAGCAACAGCCTAGAAGGTTCAGCATGAGGCTATAAATAGCTCACTCACTCACACACACAAGACTTACTTTTTTTACTAGCTTTTACTTTTTGAATTTTCTAGTTTTTTAGCTTAAGTTTTAGTTAAATGTAATTTTCAGTTTAAATTCTATTGTAATCTCTTTATCAGTAATGTAACCTAGCTTTTCAAAGTCAATAAATTCAGTTTTCCTTTAAACAATTGTGATAAGCTCTCATTTAGTTCTAATGTTTGTGTTATGACTCATAAGCTCCTATAAGCTCTCAATAGCTCTCTAAGTCTCTAAGCTTAGATTGAGCTTAAATAAGTTTTAATAATACTTAAATTCTAAAATTAGCTTAAAACTTTGAATATTGGACTTATTAAGCTTATGGAAGGGGAGCTAGATTTGGAAGGGCTCCCAAGGATTTAACTGGCTTATCTCTGATAAGCCAGAGCTGTAGATAAGCTCTAAGATTAGATCTTAGTACTTCATTAATTGTCTAAAAAAATCATAAAAACCAAAAAAAAATTAGTTAGCATTAGTTGTAGATCTTTAATCTCAGCTTAATTAGAGATTGATTTATGTTTGTTAAGTCTAAAATAAGCTAGTTTTTATCTGGTAATAAGGATTAGTTAATTGGATTTTTAGTTTTAAGCTTAAGTCAAATCTATCATTAGTTAAAGGGGTGTTTGGATTTAATCACTTTGACCTCTAAAAGTCAAAGTGATTTGTGCATTTTGCTTGGGATAGTTTCATTATCTCTTAGGTTTAGTTGTCAAGGCATTTTTAGAGTTTAGATCTTAAAAACTAAAAAGTTAAGGTTTAATTAGATTATGTCAGCACCAGGGGAGCTTGCTCTTGCTATTTGATTGTGAAAATTTGATCTAAGCTTCTTAGGCTTAGTTTTTTGTGTTTGCATTATGTTAAAGCATACTCAATAGGAGTGTTCATTGCAGGCTTGACCAAAGAGGTCACCTGCAATTTTGTTTCACCAAGTTGTCATTTGCATCATGAAAAGCACCACTGCAGTCTTAAACTGCAGAGGTTTAGGGTCAAAGTTAAGCTAGTGTTTGAAGTTCTTAGGTTCTAAAATTCAGTAGATTCATAGATTAGTTATAGCTTAATTTAGTTTTAAACTTATTTTACAATTCCTAGTTTAATTTACTAGGTACATTTGCTTTTAAAAATTCATAAAAACTCAAAAAGACCAAAAACAGTAGTAGACTTAAATTAGTTTTTAAATTGAATTTCTAGCTTATAGGATTTAGTTTAAGGGTTTATATTCATAGCTTATAGTTAGGTTGTTAAGTTCTCATAAGCTCATCCTCTGTCTTAGCTTATTGAGCTTATCAGCTTAATTGCTTTTTGAGTGTTTTGTGCTTATCTCTGAGTTTACTCCTTTAATCATCAATTTTAGTTGGCTTTTAGTGTTACCTAGTTAATTAGCTTATTGCATTTAGATAGAAGGCATTATTAGCTTTAAGAATCAGCTTTTGCTTTTACATTTGAGCTTATATTAAAGTGTGTGCAAGGTTTTAAGTGTAAATAAGTTTTTCAAGCTCAAAAGCCTACTTTCTGTGGTCAGTTTCTTAAGCAGCTTTTTAAGAGCTTATTCTTGGTTTTCAGCTTAAGGTTTCTTTATTAAAAAGGCTTAAAAAAGTGTCTTCTTTCATTTTTAGCTTTTGGTTTTCAAAAATAAAAAAAAGTGCAAAAAGGGTGTTGCCAGACCTTGAACCCACGACCTCTTGTTCATTTACCCAACGTGTTAACCAAGTGTGCTACAATAGCTCATCCGTGAGCTCTTGTACACACTTTCCTTTTATAACTTTCTTAATTCCTTTTTAAGAATAATAAGCCGTAGCTTATTGTTACCATTTAGAAGCTTATTTGTTTAGCTGGGTAAGTTTTCTTAATTTTCTAGTAAACCTTGTTGCATTTAGGATTTTTCCTGAATTTTTCGTAATTTTCCATTAATTAGTTTAATTTTAATCATTTTTCGTAAGTTTTAATCTTAGAAAATTCATAAAAAATAGAAAAATAACTTTTAAAAATACAAAAAAATAGTTTTTAGTTTTATAAAAAGTACTTTTAGGTTTACATTCAGAAAAATCATTTTCAACACTTTTAGATTTTAATTTTCATTTTTGAGCTTTTATTTTTAATTTTAAAAATAGGATTTTAATTTTAAAAATAGTTAAAAATAGTTTTCTGAGTTTTTAAGTTACTTTAGACTTTTCTAAGTTTAAAAATCATTTTTCTAAATTTTTAGGACTTAATTTGCTATTTTTTAGGATTTAATTAGATTAAAATAGTTTTTAATTCATAATAAATTCAAAAATAATCAAAAAAATGTTTTTCTTTTTCTTAAAATTTTCTTTTGTCCTAATTTAGGTTTAGAAATTTAGTTTGCATTTTTAGGAGTTAATTTTAGTATATTTGCTTATTTGTCGCATTTTATTTGCTCCCGTTAATTAGTTTAAGTGTTTAATTACTTTTAATTGTTCATTTTAATTGTTGCTTTTATTTAGTAGTTATAGATACTCAAAAATATCTTTTCTCTCATTCAAATCATAATCCAAGCTAAAGCAAGGTTTTAATTTCACAAGTCGTTGGGGAAACGACTCGGGTGATCATTCTTCCCGGTTAAATATACGTATTATATATTATATATATCTTTTAGAGTGAGCTTTTCTTAAGGGAGACTTTAGGAAAGTTCTTAATTGCTCTTTTAGAATATTATTATATATTTTATAGTATATAAAACTACTTATCAGTTTTTGGCGCCGCTGCTAGGGACTTGTGTTAAAAATTCCGTCGTTTACGTTTGTTGATTTTTGTTTTGAAGATCCTTTCGTCCTCGAAAGTTTCATTTTTGTTAAATATTTCAAAAATCCAAAAAAATTAAAAAATATTAAAAGTAAAAAAATATTTTCTTTTCTTTTTAGTATAGTTATCATATAAATATATAAAAAAAAATCAAAAATATAAAAAAATTGTCTTTTTTTAAAAAAAATACACAAAGTTGGTAAACGAACACCAACATATAATACCTTCAATTGAGGTATTATCATAAATAAGTTCCGGTGAACTTGAAAAGTTCCCAAATCGAACCAAAGATTCAAAAACTTGTCATTTGTGTCATTTACGAGGTACGGCTCATCTTAAGAAGAAATTTTTAAGAGCTACCGTGAAGTAAGTTGATTATTTGGTTTTAAGTTGTCTTCCGTGTATCCGTTTAAAATAGATTGTTAAAAAAAATCAAAAATCAAAAAAAAAATAGTGTAATTTTTGTTTACTTTTTAATTTCTTTTCTCTATTTTTAGTGCATGCGCACTCGTTCTCAAGCTCGTAATCGAAATCGTCGACAACAACAATTAACATAGGTTATTGTTGAGGA
>BQNB010029594.1:0-55625 GCA_026074375.1 Tanacetum coccineum
TCAAGTATGTTAGTTACTAAGAATGAGAAAAAGAAAAAAACAAAAATATGTGTAGGAATAAGTGTATATTTAAAAATGGCAAAAACGGGGCTTTTTAAAACTTATGATTCTTTCATTCCCCTTGACGAACACTTTGCTACTTTTCGAGGTTATTAGTCAAGGGGGATTAAGATTCTTAGTTTTCTTAAGTGTTTACTTGTAGCATTGCGTGAGGACACGACAATACTTTAGTATGAGGGAATTTGGTATTTGCTATTTTATACATACCTTTTACCATGAAAAACGAGCCCAAATAACCAAAAACGTGTGAAAAATGCAATATATATGCTTGTTTTTGTTTGTGTATGTGCAGGTACCGAATATCGAGAAAAGGACAAAAATAAAGACAAAACCGGACACAACCAAGCACGAGATTAGAAAGAGTGCAAGAAAACGAGTTCAACGGCACCCTCGGATTTTATTGGGCCGGCCTGTAACCCGTTTAATGGGTCAGGACAGCCCATGTTATCTAAGCCCAAAATGAGCCCAACAACATTTTTAGCCCATTATATTACCAAATATTGCAGCAGATTGTTAAAGAAATGAGCATGACGTCATGTCATGTGAAAGGAAATTAATTCCCATGCTATCACGTGCAAGGGCACTATCTCTTGGAGAACGAATCAGATCACGCCACGTGGCTTGGCACTTTGATAACTCTCAACTGATTTTTCATTTTTACGCATGAAATGGAATGAAGATATGTTGCAATGAAGCCTCACGTGAGGTGTAATTAAATCAGAGACCATCACGTGACCAAGCACTCACAAGAGGAACGAATTGGATTATGCCACGTGGCGGAGCAAGTGTGTACACATATTAATTCAGTTGCAAATTTGGAGGAATGAAATGAAATGATCCAACGATTACACACGCTGCGTAAATATGAAGCAGATAAGATGGGACACGTGGCCATCAAAGACCGGCTGGATCATAATATTGCAACTCTCAATCCGTGTGCCTATCATTAGAAGCCAATGATTGGCCAATCATACTCTCAATAATTGGACCAATTTTACACTTTTACCCCCTTGTACCCCTATAAATGTAACCCGCCCCCTTTCATTTTGGGCTGTTAGGTAGTTAGTTTTTAGTAGTTTAGATTTTTAGTTTTTAGCTTATTTTTTTATTTAGGATTAGCTTATTTCGAATTTTTGAGCTTATTGTACTTGTTTAATTCAAAAGTTTATTGAGGTTTTGTAATAAAGATTGTTTGATGCTTATTGAAAGTCTCGTTTTGCTTATTTTTCGCTTATATAGTTCGGTTCTCTTTGTTTTCGTGAAGCTTATTTTAGCTTATTTTCTGGGTTCATTTCGTCTGAAGTTTATTTATTATGGATCTAGATTTGATAAGCCGCTTTTAGGCTTTTTCATTTCATAGTTTTCGTCTCAAGTGAGCTTTTAACCAAATTGTACCAAAAATAAGCAACAAATGAGCTTATTAATAAGCTGATGAAATTAAAACGTTTTAGATCTATGAAAAGTCAATAAGGATTTTCAATGAGCTTATTCATTGAGCTCATTTCGTCCTTGACACGTGAGATCTAGTTTTAGCTTATTTTTCAACTCATTTAGCTTTAAAAAGTTCATCTAGCTTATTTCTTATCTTTTCTATTTTTTATCGTTTGCTTTTTCGGTTTTCTTTTTTCGATTTAAACTCATGAATAATAGTGCAACAAGAGTTTCTAGTTCATTTTTTTATTAAGCTTTTGACACCTTTAGGATTTGAATGCTTATTTTTTTCGGGAATGTTCAAAATAGCTTTATATACTCTTAGTTTTTCTTTGATTACGTTTTCTAATTTAGATTTCAATTTCTAGAGCTTATTCGGTTTGTCTTAAAAAGTTTTAGTTTAGCTTATTAATTTGGTTTTGGGTACCAAAAATAAGCAACAAATGAGCTTATTAATAAGCTGATGAAATTAAAACGTTTTAGATCTATGAAAAGTCAATAAGGATTTTCAATGAGCTTATTCATTGAGCTTATTTCGTCCTTGACACGTGAGATCTAGTTTTAGCTTATTCAAATTACTTAATTTAGCTTATTAGAATTCGTTTAGCAATGTGGTCATATTTGGTTCTATAACTTCATTCGTTTGGCTTTAGTTCCTATGTCTGCGTTTAGATTGTAGAAATTAGAATTGGGCTTGCAATTGGTTACTAGAATTCAAAATTGCATCTTATTTAGTTTAAATGGACCACGTAGGTTACATTGGTATTTAGAATTCAATTTGGATACATAGATTAATTCGTTGGGCTAGGTGGTTTTATATAATAGAAACTGCAACTTTGAAATTGTTGTAACTGTTTAATATTAACAGTTTGTGTTTGTTTTATTTTGCTTTTGATACCGGTAATCTCATGAGGCGTGGAGCTTACGGGTTTATTTAGCTAGACTGAATTTGATAATTTGTTTTAGCTAAATAAATCGGGTGGTATTCGTGTAATTGCGGGTTTTCAATTCGGTTCAATTTTCTAATCCTTTTTCAATAATTAGAGTAGATTTATTTTATCGTTTTATAATATGTTTGCCTATTTGATTTTTGCCATGATTGTGTAGACTTATTTTTATCTTTTGATGTTATAACGTTTGACATATTTAGTTAGTTGATTTATTTGCTCATTTAGTGTTTAGAAATTAGTGCGGATTTAAAATATGATTAGAGATTATTAATTTGCGACATTTATTTAGATTAAAGTTTTTAAAAATTAAAAAAAATGTTTATTAAAAAAAATAATAATAATATAATTTCTTTTAATGTAGGATTTATTTTTAGAAGTTTGCAATTTTAAAATTGAATTTATTATGCTTGCTTATTTGTTTCATTTTAAATACTCGCTTTTTGTTTAATGCCTTACATGTTTAATTGTTTCTATTGCTTTGCGTGTTTTATGCTTTTATTTACTTTATCAATTTGTCAAGTAGGATTTAGGAACCCAAATCAAAATCATTTTAAACCATTCAAAACGAGCGATCACGGACCTAACCGATTTTCAATTCACGCTTCGCCGAGGAAAAATGACCCGGGAGGTTTTAAAGACAACTTTGGTTAAAAGTTTGTTTTTAGAACCCGACGGAAAATACTTACTATACTATTATTTGATATAATCCTTATATACTTATATATTATATTATATATAGTGTGTTTGGACATAAATCAATACCACTTATGACATTGAAATGGCCGATGAAAACCTAGTAGGCACTAATACCGTTATCTAGTGATTTTGCTAACCAACCTTTCGAAATTGGTCTCATGCCGATTAAACTCGGTAGTTTCGACATCGTCATTGGTATGGATTGGTTATCCAAGTATCATGCTAGAATTATTTGTGACGAGAAAGTCATCCACATCCCCATCAACGGTGAAACTTTAATCATCCGAGGTGATCGAAGTAAAACCCGACTAAGCCTCATATCCTGTATTAAAACCGAAAGATATATATCTAGAGGATATCAAGTTTTCGTATCCTAAATAATGGAGAAGAGGTCAGACGAAAAATGACTAGAAGATATACCAGTAGTCAGAGAATTTCCAAAAGTTTTTCCTGAAGATCTACCCGGCCTTCCTCCAATTTGCCAAGTAGAATTTCAAATCGATTTAATTCCAGGAGCGGCACCAGTAGCCAGAGCACCTTACAGATTAGCTCCTTCAGAAATGCAGGAACTATCTGACCAACTACAAGAGTTAGCAGACCGAGGTTTTATCCGACCAAGTACTTCGCCTTGGGGAGCTCCTGTCTTATTTGTTAAAAAGAAAGACAGATCTTTCAGAATGTGTATCGATTATCAGGAGTTGAATAAACTCACCGTAAAGAATCGTTACCCATTACCCAGGATCGATGATTTATTCGACCAACTTCAAGGTTCAAGTATTTACTCGAAAATTGACTTAAGATCAGGCTATCACCAACTGAGAGTCCGGGACGAATGCGAGTTATGTGGAAACAATTCTCATTATGGCTATGATTGTCCACCATGATTCCCGCTTGTCTATGGGCAGGAATCGTGTTACAATCAAAACTATAATGATAATTTTTATTCACATAATTCACCAAGTTTTCTTTGTTGTGATAACTGCGGGGGTCCTCACTCGACTTTTCAGTGTCAACCGTTAAACCAAAATTTATCTAATTCTAATTCTTCCAGTTTTGACCAATTTTAACCCCCGCAGTATCCCGCCATTCATCATTCTCCTCAAGAAACGAGTGAAGAAGTGTTGAAAGCTAGAGAAGACTTAATGAAATCCATTTACACCTTCTTAAGGAAGTTTAGTCGTATACCTTTTGGAGTAACACCAAAGGTTTTATTGATAGCTTGGGAGAGATTTGGCGAAATTAAGCATGCTTTTATAGACGAGCATTATCAACAAGAGGATATTCAAGAATTGATGAGTAAACTTCTTAAGATAGTTGCGACAATATTAATGAGGAGCTATCAAAGATATTTATTGTCAAGCTGGAATGTTTCTACCTTTTTATGATGATGGATGATGAGTATAATGTTATATATAGAAAGCCTAAAGAAATCACACCAGATTACGATCGTGGAGCCAGTCCGATAACTCTATAAGTATGGGGGACGAGCATCTTAACACTATTCCGGAAACGGAAAAGACTAGTGTTGAGAACCTTGACCCAATCCCAAGTGAGTTTAAGTGTATTTCCGAAGATATTTGTGATGTGCCATATTGAGATCATTTTGATGCCGAATGTGGACTTATTAACTCTTTGCTTAGTCGAGATAGTTCGATCACATCTCCTAAGATTGATTTTCTTCCCGAGGAGTTCGTCGGTGAACTCGATTTTATTGATCTAATTTTACCGGGAATTGATGAAGACGATTGTGATGAAGCTAATTTTGATGATGAAGGAGAAAATGATAATGATATTCTTCAAATAGAGGACGAGATTCTTTGTGAGAAATTATTAAATATCAATCTTCTCATTGATAAGATCAAAGCATTGAAACTCACTCCTTCTATTCCTTTTGTGCTTGAAAATCCCTCCTCTTCTATTCCAGTTGTGGATAGTGACTTTATTGTAGAAGAGGTTGATATATTTCTTGTTTCGGAAGACTCGATACCTCTAGATATTGAGAGTGATTTAGGTTCGGAAGAGGATATTGTTTTTCTTGACAATTTACTTAACGATGATCCTATTCCCGAGTATGAGCGTTTTACCTTCAACATTAAGCCCGATGCGCCCGTGATAAACAATTTTGATGAGCTTAATGAAGATGAATGTTTTGACCCAGGGGGAGGTGAGATTAATGTTTCTCAAAATGTTGAAGATGACGATTCCTTCACATTTGTCATTTGGACTTTTCTTCCGTTTCTTACCTACCATGTGGATTCTCCTTTACCTTAGCTCCCACCTGGATTGAAGACATACCATTTTTGACCCGAAATCTCCACTTAGTGCCGGTGGCATCTATCGGGATGGAACTTTTCATGTGCTTTAATGTTTATGCCGGAATCTTTAATGAAAGCACACGATTGAGATTTTCTTTTCCATTTGCTTCCCCATGGACAACTTAATTCGGAAATAATAATAATAATAATAATAATAATAAAATTTAAAAATGGAAAAAACGGGGTGTTTCATAATTATTGATTCCTTAATCCCCTTAGATGAGCACTTTGCTACTTTTCAAGGTGATTAGTTTGGGGGTATTGAAATTTTTAGTTTTAAGCACGTATTTATTACATTGCGTGAGGACACGACAATACCTTAGTATGGGAGAATTTGGTATTATTCTATTTTATACATACTTTTTACCGTGAAAAACGAACCCAAAAGACCAAAAACATAATAAAATTGCAAATATATGCTTGTTTTTGTTTGTGTATGTGCAGGTACGGATATTAAAGAAATGGACAAAAGAAAAGACAAAACCAGACAAAACCGAGCACGGGATTGGAAAGAGCGCGAGAAAACGAGTCCAACGGTGCCCGCGGATCTTATTGGGCCAGCCCGTAACCCATTTAAATGGGTCGGGCCAGCCCAAGCTAGCATAAGCCCAACAATAAAAGCCCAACAAGAGAAAAATAAAACTGATATATATGTTCAAGTAGAGAATGACGCAATCACCATGTGCTTCAAAATTAAATGAATTCAGGTCACATGACCTCACACTACACTTGGAGGGGCAAATTATAAATGGACACGTGGCAGAAGCTAGTAATATTCACTTTGTCTAAATTCTTATGCAAGCCGAGAAATCATACGGACGAAATACACTGCGTAGGAATGAAGCTTTATGAATGGACACGTGGCCTTCTTTCAACGGTGGATCCATCTTTTATATAATCGTGATCCGAGGGAACGAGTATATTGGCCAATGATTGGCTACTTGATTACAAAATGATTGGACCAAATTTACATTTTCATCCCTGGCACCCTATAAAAGCCCATCCGCTCCCCTCACTTTAGGTTAGTTAGTTAGTTAGTTTTTATATTTTTTAGTTTCAGCTTTTAGCTTATTTTTAGTTTTGTAGTAACTTATTTCTCATTTCTGGCTTATTGTATCAAGTTTATTTCGCAAGCTTATTGAAATATTGTATTAAGAATGGTTTGAAGTTTATTAAAAATCTCAGTTTGCTTATTCTTTTGCTTATTCGGTCATTTAGCTTTCTTTTCGTGCTAGCTTATTGTATAAACTGTTTTTCGTGCTTATTCTCTCGGCTTATTATTCTCAAAAGTTCTTAAATGCTAAGAAAACGACTCCTATAAGCCATCAAAGCTCATTCGATTCATTTTCAATTGTTTTTAAAGCACTTTTCAAATAACAAGCTACAATAACCCTGAAAATAGCTTATAGTTGTGCTTAATTCGTTTTTATTCTATTAGAAACTCATGTTTTCTGATTTTAACAACTTCCGATTAGTTTATTCGAATTCATGTGAGCTCTAATTGCTAGATCAAATTTTTATGAGCTTATTTGCTTATTCGATTAATACTTTGATTCGTTTTATGCTAATTGCTTGTTTTGAGTTTTTGTTGCTTATTTTCGTGTTTTTTTGAAGTAGTTAAGTGCTTATCTCAATTACGGTTAGGCTTGTTTAGTTATCTTAATTGTGGATCTCGTTTCTAGCTTATTTTTCTTTGGCTTAATGTCGTGTTTATTATTGATATTGTTCTAGAGCTTATCAGGATTTTTAGAGTGCTTATTTCGTGATGACTAATTGCTTAATATCGTCTGTTTATTTAAAGTCTTATATAGTTTTCGTTTTGTGAGACTAATTTCGAGCTTATTCGATTCTAGTGATTTTAGTTTAAACTTTTAATTGTGCATCGTGGCTCATCAGTGTGTATGTTTATTGATTACGACTTATCAGACCTGCTTAATTGCTTGTGATAAAGCTTGTTCTTTAATAATCCTTTTCGTCTTTTAAGCTCTCAATTGCGTTTGGTTAATATTAAATAACATTGGGCCAAAGTAATAAAATAAATGCGTTTGGTTAGTAAAAATTTAACTGGGCTATCGTTTGGTTGGTAGGATTCTAGGTTGGCCCAATTGTTTTGTAAATAGGCTATTTTAGTTTGGGCTTGCTTAGGTTTCTGGCTTGGGCCAAGTATAGTAATTGGAACGTATGGATTTAATTAGCAAATGATAAGTAAAATTGCAAATTTGTTAACAGTTTGTTATTGTTTAACTTTTTGATTCCGGTCAACTCATAAGGCGAGGAGCTTAAGGGTTTAATAAGCTAGATAGAATTTGATTATTTTTTTTAGCTTATTAAATCGGGTGGTATTCGTTTAATTGCGGGTCTTCATTTCGGTTCCACTTTCTAATCCTTTTTCAATACTTAGAGTAGATTTATTTTATCGTTTTATAATATGTTTGCCTATTTGATTTTTGTCATGCTTAGTGTAGACTTATTTTTATCTTTTGATGTTAAAACATTTGCCATGTTTAGTTAGTTGATTTATTTGATCATTTAGTGTTTAGAAATTAGTGCGGATTTAAAATATGATTAGAGATTATTAATTTGCGGCATTTATTTAGATTAAAGTTTTAAAAAATTAAAAAAAATAATAAATAAATAAAATACTATATATATATAATTTTTAATATATATATATATATATAAATTAATAAAAAAGCAATTATATAAATTTTTGTAATGACAAATATAAAAAATATAAGTTTCTTTTAATGATACTGATTTTATTTTTAGAAGTTTAAATTTGAAATATTATTATGCTTTCTTATTTGTTCATTTTAAGAATACTCATTTTTGTTTAATGCTTTTAAATGTTTTTAGTGCTTTTGTCGTTTTTTATGCTCTTTATTTTACTTTCATCTAAGCATGTCAAGTAGGATTTAGTGATACTCAAATTCAAATCAATTTTATACCATTCAAAACGCCTTCAATTTGCGTTCACGCAGTTTTCGGATTTCTATTCTTAGTCTTCGTCTGTGGGAAAAGTACTGAACCGGCGAGGTTTTGTTTGAGACAACTTTGGTTAAAAGTCGCTGTTTTTCTAGATACCGTCGGAAAATACTTTAATATAACTATATTGACTCCCTCCTTATTATTACGTTAAATATAATATTATTAGATATATTTAATGTGTTGTATAAAGGAAAAGGATCAAATTTTGGGCCGCATGCCGGGGAAGTGTAGTTACGATTATCGCTTGTTTCGTTCAAAAGTATTTTAGTGTGTTTGAAGTACTTTCTCGTGAGTTATTTTCGGTTGTGAATATTTTACTTCTATAATTTAATATAATAATAACCATTTGTTAATTCGTTGTTGACGGCTTCACCTTTAGATTAATGCTATAAGGAACAGGTTTTTAAGAGCGGGGGAGAAGGGTTATTCTAAATAGGCTGCAACGCCGCTTACTCCAACTCCTCCGCTTTCTTGTACGTAGTTTTTAAGAGATGGTGTACAGTGCTACGTGTTTTATTTTCGGTTACCAAAAAATATTTTTTTTACTTTTGAATTCCTTTTCTTATGAAATTATTTTCCTAAAAGCCTCAAAAATTATGTATTCCGTCGTGACATGCTTATCCATTTAATTCTTTCTTGTTTCCTCTATATTGTTTAATTCTTTTTATGATGTCATTACCCAACGATGACGTGTACAGGTGTGGTAACCATGTGATGCTTTTAATTGTTATATATGTTACATGTTCGCAGTGTAGTGGTGTTAATCTTTAATTGGAACTTGTTTATAATTGCACTTGTATGGTGATGGAAATGCCCCCTGAGTCTCCTGTTTGTGGGTCATGTATGACAGGCCCGTGTTAAGAGCGAGGATTTTGTTCATTTGCGCTGTCATGAGATGGAAATTCATCTCGATTATAATCCAAATCCAAAAACTATTCAATGAATCTCTAAAATTTTTTCACGAACTACCTCCACACACCCAGGTACGACGACGCGATATATTTGTGCGTCATGTGTGAAACGGTTTTGTCTCATTTTGAGTGTAAGATTTGTTTTTACCCACAAAGTTCGTTTGTTTACTGATCCGAACCCGTGTTATCAATCATAACTGCGTCGATGTACTGAGAATATTTTCCACTAACTTCACATAGTTTTCTCACAACACGATCTTTGTTGTGTAAAACTGCGTAGGGTCCTTCATTGCGACTTTTCAGGTGTCAAACGGATGAACCAAGATTTCTATAATTCTAATCCTTTCGGTTTTGACCAATTTCAACCCCACGCGTTTCCCGTCAATTATCCTCCTCAAGAAACGAATAAAGAAATTTTGCAAGCTCGAGAAGACTTAATGGAAGCTATACAAGCCTTTTTAAAGGAGTATGATCATATACCTCCTAATGAAAAATGCATGGCTTTATTGCTAAGCTGAGGAGAGATGTGTCCTAAAAATTACAGGCACGCTATGGTAAGAAGGAGGCAGAATCAACCTAGAGTTTTTGCAAGAGAATTGCCTTCTTAAACTTATGGAGATGAGTTGCCAAATTCTTAAGGAAGATTCAACAAGAGAAGTAAGGATGACGGCAGCTAACAGTTATTACTCATTATGGAATTTTTCTATGGATTGAGATGAAGAAGATAGAGAAAAAATTTGTATAGAAAGGATTTTTTGCTCTTCTAAGGAAGTATAAGTCGTTATACTTTTGGAGTAACACAACAAAGGTTCTATTGATTTTATTTTTAAGCATTGGGAGAGATTGGCAAAATTAGGATGACTTTTTGACGGACGAGCATATCGTACAGATGAGGATATTCAAGAATTTGCGCGCAGATGAGTAAAACTCCTTGAAGATGTGTGAAATTATTTGAGATTGTGCCTATCTGAGCTATCATTAATTGTCCAAGTTGGAATCGTCTGACTTTCTACGACAATGACGATTGATAGTTATACTATTATATATATCAAGCCTAAACCAATCTACACGCTGTTATTAACCGAAGCTTGTCCGATCGACTGGAGCCATGTATAACTCTCTCTAAGTATGGGGGTACACTGAGCATCTTGACACTTTTCGATAGGGTTGAATACTTTTTTCAAATTCCCATGTGAGCTTGAGGGTATTCTGACGACGACGTGTGATCATGCCCGTTGGTGAAGATTCTTTACTTTTGATGCTTTTGAGCGATCAATCTGGGGTTTTATCTGATTATAAAATGATGGTACTTGCAAGTGATGTTAATGTTTTTGAGGACAACGAGTAGTTGATGAATTCACCTCTCTGATTTATTGAGCTCGTCGGCTTAGAAGAAGGTGATTGATACCTTGTTCAAGAGAGAAAAAAAATGTAGTTTGACTTACGAAGATATTCTTCAAATCCAAGACGTTGATTCTCTCGTTGAGAAATTGTTGAACAATAAATCGTCTTATTGCGCAAATAATCTGGAAAAATCTTTGAAAGACAATCTCCTCTCCTTTCGATCTGTGGTGTTCAAGTCTCCTTTCTCAGTTCCTATTCCTGTCACGGATAGTAATTCGTTCTTTGAGAAGTCTGATACTTCTTTATCTTTTTCGCGGGATATACACTCTTCTCCTGATTCGTGTCTTTTAGCAGTTGCAGTCGGAAGAGTCGAGAAGTCGGGCAGTATCACTACTCATGTCAAATACTTTCCCCTTCTTCACCGAGTATGATTCGTTTATTTTTGAGGTTGAGCGCAAGACTCAGGGTAGCGGTTGATTTAAGCTGTTATTTCTGATAAATCAGTAATGACCCTCTTTTGGTAACGCTTCCGAGTTTAGATTCAATCTTCATTTAGATCCGTGTTCATTTCCTCACACAATCCTCCGGATACCTGTGCGGGATGTTGAGATTTAGTTAATATTAAGACGATGCACCGCCGAGATAAAAACAATTTTGATGTGCTTAATGAAGATGATGTTTTGACCCAGGGGGAGGGTGAATTGATGTTGAAATATGTACGATTACATAACATTTCGTGCATTCGGACTTTTCTCCTGTTTCTCACTGGCCACTGTGGATTCTCCTTTACTTTCTCTCTCACCGGAGAGTGAAGACGACAGATTTTCTGGACCCCGACATCTCCACTTAGAGCCGTTTGGTGGTATCTCAATCTGCGATTGGAACTTTTCATGTAGACTTGTAAAATGTTTATCAAAACACTTATAAAAAGCTTTCCCGATTGAGATTTTGTTTCTTCAATTTGCTTCCCCTTGGACTTAACTTAATTTTCGGGTCGGTCCGAGTCAAGCGTCGTAATCTTCGTGGTAACAGAAAAACTCAAGACGTTTATATCTTCTTTATCTACTTTCGAACATTTGATGTAAGGGAGGTCTTGCCTTTTTTTTTCTTCGTGGTTTGTGCTTTGTGATTTTTATGTCAGGATTACCCGGAATTTTGAAGACTCTCGTGCTCAATGGTTTTGTCCATTCATTTCAGTCGAGCTTTCATATCCTCAGCTTCATTTCGGGAATATGTTATGTCCTAAATCTGATTCAACGAAGGTTTATCTTTAGCATATCGCTTTTGTTAAATGCTTTAGTTTTGCGTAGGAAACCTTAAATACTTGAATTATTCCCTTAATTAGTATGAGGGTGACAGTGTGTGTGTGTGTTTGAGGACAATGTGTAGTTTGTACGTATGGGGGGTGGGGATCTAGCGCATTTGATAATGCTTTGAAGCCGGTTGTTTTTCACGTTTTTTAAAAAAAAATCCGTTTTTACAAACCAAAATTTTCAGTAATAAATGAAAAAATGTTAAAAATTTCTTCAATAATATAAATAAGTGTTTGGTCATAATTTTTGACTTTCCTTGCTGGGTTACGAATAAGAATAAATTTCTGATACTTCGACTTCGAGCGTGGTTGAGCTCTAGCTTGTTTCACCTTTATTTTAGGCTAAGCGTTTCGCGATTATCGCGTAAGAACGATAAAATGATAGGAGTTTAAGTATGGTAGGATGCTAAGCAAGGATTAGTCTGATAATCTTAAGAGTAAAGTATTGTAATTGTAAATTTTTTCTCCATAAGTTGAGAACCGGATTTATTACGTGATATTTTTAGAGATTTAAACTTTAACTTCAACAAATTTTTATGTAATATTATAGCAAAAAATTTTGTACTTAGTTCAAAATTATACTTGAATTTTTCAAAAAGAAGGTTCTTCTCTATATAAGTAATAATTTATTAAAAAAATGATTTGAAAATGAAATAATAAGAAAAATAATCATAAACTGGGGCTGATAAATGTTTACTTAACCTACTTTGTCCGGCTGCACATGCCGATGGTGGTAGTTTCTTAAAGAAAGGGCCTTATAGTAAGTAATAAATATCGAGGACTGATATAAGTGTGGTGCATCTTGTCGGTCCAACCGATGTTTTGCAGACCTTCTGTAAAGGTCGTGAGGGTTTAATTGCTAAAATGTCTAATATTTAGTTCTGAATTATATAGATTTCTTTTTGTTAAAATTCAAAATATGCTTTTGAATCTTTAACTATTTTTATTTTATAAGATATGTTTATATGGGGAAACCTGAGAGTTTTTTGAAACCTAAGGTCTGTGATGTCCCGCCGACTAGTCTCTGTGGTGGGTGACAAAAGAGTGGTCACTTAGCCGCAAGGATTGGGGATGTGCTGAGAACGAAAGTCGATACGAGGGTATGATCTCGCCTTCAAACTATTATTCTTGGGGTGGAAGTGTAAACATTAGATTTTTTTTGATAAACTGTTTGATCTACGGCTTGGGGGAATTAAAGATAATACATTCAACTAAGATAAAATGATTGTCGGGAGTGAAAAGTTCACACGTTGCAAATATGAGTCTCGTGTTAGACATCTTAATTGATAATATTAACCGTGATTCGTTTTAAGCTTGGTTTGGATTCAAGTGAAAAGTCGTTATTTCCAGAGAACGATGAATTTTATCCTTTTTGGGGCATTTTCGGATCTGAAATTGCTATTTGTTCTCAAGATTCCTTTCGGTTATGTATATAAGCGAAAGTCAAATAATTTAGTTGCTAAAAAAATAAATTAATATATAATAATAATAATAATACTAAATTTAAAAATGGAAAAAAAACGGGGTTGTTGTTGCATATTTATTTGAGATTCCTTAATTCCCTTAGTATGGAGCATTTGCGATTTTCAAGGTGATTCGTTTGGGGGATATTTGAAATTGTTTAGTTTAAGCACGTTGATTATTACATTGAGTGAGGACAAGACCAAATACCTTAGTATGGGGAATTGGTTTTATTCTTTTTATACTCATTACTTTGTTTACGTGAAAAATCTGAACGCCAAAGAGTACCTAATAAAATAATTAAAATTGCAAATTTATATGCTTGTTTTTGTTGAGTATGTGCAGGTACGTGGTATAAAGAATATGGACAAAAGGGAAAAGACAAAACAGACGAAAAAATCCAGGCACGATGGATTGGAAAGAGCTGCTCGAGAGAAAACGAGTCCAACGGTGCCCGCGGTTTCTTGATTGGGCCAGCCCGTAAAACCATCTTAAATGGGGCGGGCCAGCCCAAGTAGCATACAGTTTATCCAACAATAAAGAAGCCCAAACAAGAGAAATAGATTATAAACCTGATATATATTTTCAAGTCGTGAAATGACGCGCATTAACCATGTGCTTCAGAATTAAATGAATTCATTGTCATCATGACCTCAAATACACTTGGAGCGGCAAATTAACTATGGACATCTTTCCGTCGGCCAGAGAGTAAGCTAGTACATATTTCACTCTTTGTCTAAATTCTTATGTAAATGCCAGAGAAATCATACCGGACGAAATTACACTGCGTAGGAGATGTTTGCTTTATGAATGGAGCACGTGGCTCTTCTTTCAACGGTGGATCATTATTTTATTAATCGTGTGATACGAGGGATCGAGTATCTATTGGCCAATGATTTGGCTAATTGATATCTAATTATGATGGATCTCCAAATGTTACAATTTGTCATCCTCTTCTGGGAACCCTTATAAATGCCCATAAAGCCTCCCTCCACTTTAGAGTTCAGTTAGATAGGTAGTTTTTAATAATTTTTTTTAGTTTCAGCTTTTAGCTTATTTTTTAGTTTGTATTGTAGCCTAGTGTCTTATTTCTCCATTTCCTTGGCTTATAGTATCAAGTTTTATTTCGCATGACTTATTGAAAATTGAGGGAGTTAATGTGATGGTTTTGAAGTTGTTATTAAAAATTGTTCAGTTGCTTATTCTTTTGGTTTATTCGTCATGTGTGCTTTCTTTTCGTGTCATGCGAGCTTTTGTTATTAAACGTGTTATTTTCGTGGTTATTCCTCTCAGACTTATTATTATCAATAAGTCTTAAAAAAATTTTTTGGCTAAAGAAAGTCGACTCCTATTAAGCCATCATAAGTCACTTCGATTCATTTTCATTTTGTTTTATTTTAAAGCACTTTTCAAATAACAAGCTACAATAACCCTGAAAATAGCTTATAGTTGTGCTTAATTCGTTTTTATTCTATTAGAAACTCATGTTTTCTGATTTTAACTACTTCTCGATTTGTGTATTCGATTCAGTGGTTCTAATATGCTAGGATTCAAATTTTTATGTGCTTATTGCTTATTGTCGATTAATTTGTTGAATCATTTTATGTGTTAATTGCTTGTTTTGAGTTTTTGTTGCTTGATTTTGTGTTATTTTTTGATGAAGTTAAGTGTTATCTCAATTACGGTTTGGGCGCTTGTTTAGTTATTATTAATGTTGGATGTCTGTATTCTAGCTTATTTTTCTTTTGGGATTACATGTAGTGTTTTATTATTGATTTTGTTCTGTAGAAGAGCTTTATCAGGATTTTTGTAGAGTGCTTATTTAGTGGATTCGACTAATTGCTTTATTATCGTCTGTTGTTATTAGAATGTTCTTCATCATAGTTTTCGTTTGTAGAGACTAATTTCAGAAGCTTATGCGATTCTAGTGATTTTAGTTTTAACTTTTAATTGTTGAAACGTGGCCTCATAGGTGTGTCAATGTTTATTGATTAGAACTATATAGACCTGCTTAATTGGTTGTGATATAAAGCGTTTCTTTAATAATTCCTTTGCGTCTTTTAACTCTCTGAATTGAGTTGGGTAATATTAAATAACATTGGGACCTCCACACAGTTATTCAAATAAAATGCGTTTGGTATAGTAAAAATTTAACTTGGGTATTCGGTTTGGTTGGTAGGTTTCTAGGTTGGGCCCAATTGTTTTGTAGTATTAGGCCTAGTTTGTTTGGGCTTGCTTTAGGAGATTCTGCTTGTGGCCAAGTATTAGTAATTGCGAACGATGGATTTAAATTGGCAAATGTAAATGTAAGTAAAATTGAAAAAATTTGTTATAGTTTGTTACTTGTTTACTTTTCGATTCCGGTCAATGCATAAGGTGAGGAGCATAAGGGTTTAATCAGCTAGTTAGAATTTGATTATTTTGTGTTTTTGTTATTAAATCGCTGGTGGTATTGTTTATTGCGAGTCTTCATTTCGGTTTCACTTTTCTAATCCTGTTTGTGTGTTCAATATTAGAGTAGACTTTTATTTTTATGTTTTACTAATATGTTTGCCAATTGATTTTTTGCCATGCCTTCAGTGGTAGACTTATCTTTTATCTACTTTGTGTTATTAACTCATTTGCCTTGTTTAGTTAGCTTGGTTTATTTGATTCATTTAGTGTTTCAGAATATTAGTGCGGATGTTAAAATATAGATTAGAGATTAGTAATTTGCGCATTTATTTAAGATTAAAATAGTTTTTTTTTTATGTTTATATATATCATTTCTATATATTTATATATATATATTATATTTATATTATATTAATTGTTATATATATATAAAATAAAATAAATAATAATAATAATAAAAAAATAATTAATATAATATTTATTTCTTTTTAATGTGAGGATTTATTTTTTGGAAGATTAAATTGAATTTATTATGTTGTTATTTGTCTCATTTTAAATATTTTTTGTTTAATGCTTTACATGTTTAATTGTTTTTATTGCTTTGCTCGTTTTTATGCTTTTATTTACTTTATCAATATGTCAAGTAGGATTTAGGAACCCAAATCAAAATTCATTTTAAACCATTCAAAACGCGCGATCACGAACGTTTCCGATTTTCAATTCACACTTCGTCGAGGGAAAACGACCCGGGAGGTTTTTGAGACAACTTTGGTTAAAAGTTTGTTTCTAGAACCTGACGGAAAATACTTACTATACTATTATTGAATCCTCCTTATTAATACGTAAATATATATTATATATATTCATATGTGTTGAAAAGGAAAGGATCAATATCGTGCAGTTTCTTGGGCACGTAATTGACAACCAAGGAATTCACGTTAACCCCGCCAAGATTGAAGTAGTTAAGAATTAGGCATCTCCTACCACACCCACAGAAGTACGCCAATTCTTAGGACTCACCGGCTATTATTGGAGATTTATCGAAGGTTTATCAAAGATTGCAAAATCTTTGACTGAATTAACCCAGAAAAACAAGAAGTATATCTGGGGAGAAAACCAAGAGTTAGCCTTCCAACTGCTAAAATAAAAATTGTGTGAAGCTTCAATCTTAGCATTACCAGAAGGAGACGATGACTTTATCGTTTACTGTGATGCATCACATCAAGGTCTGGAAGTGGTGTTAATGCAAAGAGAAAAAGTTATTGCATATGCATCCTGACAACTCAAGCCTCATGAAGGGAACTATACCACACATGACCTCGAATTAGGAGTTGTAGTGTTCGCTCTTAAAATTTGGAGACACTATCTGTATGGCACAAAGTGTAATGTGTTTACTGATCATAAAAGTCTTCAGCATATCATTGATCAGAAAGAGTTGAACATGATACAACGTCGTTGGTTAGAATTGCTCACAGATTACGATTGTGAGATTCACTACCATCCTGGAAAGGCAAATGTTGTAGCAGATGCCTTAAGCCGGAAGGAACAAATCAAACCACTCCGAGTTAGAGCATTAGTCATGACCCTTCACCCAAAATTACCATCACAAATCCTCGAAGCCCAAACCGAGGCAATCAAAGAAGGAACATCAAAGTTGAGAACCTACGGGGAATGGACAAAGCATTTGAAGTACGTCCTGATGGAATCTGATGTATCAAGAATCGAAGTTGGTTATAACTCTTTGGTAATTTGAGGGACTTAATCATGAATGAATCCCATAAATCAAAATATTCCATCCACCCAGGTTCTGACAAGATGTATCAGGATCTAAAGAAACTCTATTGGTGGCCTAACATTAAGGCAATCATCACTAAGTATGTTGACAAGTGTTTAACATGCTCTAGAGTTAAAGCAGAATGTCAGAAGCCATCCGGCTTATTGATATAACCAGAGATTCCTACATGGAAATGGGAAAGAATAACGATGGACTTGGTTACAAAACTACCTAAAACATCAAACGAACATGACACAATTTGGGTCATTATAGATCGCCTTACCAAATCAGCACATTTCATCCATACCAGAGAGACAGATAATATGAAAACCCTTACAAGGTTGTATATAAAGGAGATAGTTTCACGGCATGGAGTACCGATATCTATTATCTCAGATCATGACAGTCATTTTACATCCAGATTCTGGCAATCAATGTAGAGTGCTTTGGGTACTAAAATAGACATGAGTACGACATATCATCCCCAAACTGATGGATAAAGTGAAAGAAACCATCCAAACACGCGAAGACAGCTTCGAGCTGTTGTTATAGAGTTCGGAAAAAGGGATGGAGGAACATTTCTTACCACTGGTAGAATTTTCCTACAATAACAGTTATCATGCCAGTATTAAGGCAACACCATTCAAGGCACTTTATGGTCGAAAGTGTCGATCACCTGTCTGCTAGGCCAAAGTTGGAGATGACCAACTCACGGGACCAGAGATAATCCATGAAACCACCAAAAAGATAGTGCAAATTCGACAACGCTTGCAAGCTGCAAGAGACCAGAAAAGGAGTTATGCCAATGTGATTGCTTTTCAAAGACTTAGTGAAGTTCATAACCACTGCCTACTTATTTACATGTTTTGGGAATACATGCTTGTTACAAACATTTGACATCCTCGTTTATCTTATAACAATGTGATTACTTTTCAAAGACTTAATGAATTCATAACCCCACATTTCAATCTTTTGAATACTTTATAAACCCGTGATACCTGATATAAACCATGAATGTAAGTGTTTTTCCAACTGTATGCTATCCAGATATATTATTGCCTAAGTAGCTTCCAGTGCCATTATTTTCATATCATGAATTCATTTAATTACTTGCATTGCGAGTGAGCGCAAATATTGTGAATAGATCTATTGGGGGTGACGAATCCCGTTTGTATACCCATTCATAGGGTAGCCAAATGCACTATATTTGTCCCTATAGGTAACCTTGGCAAGTTACCTTTTCCACAGGGACATTTGTCCCTAACCAATATCACTACGGTGATTTTCCCTGTTAACGTATTGATGTCATGAGCTTAGCTGCAATAATAATGTTACCCTATTTTCCATAATAATTATATTTGTTGCAATTATAACCATTATGATAACTTGCATTCAACTATTTTCCATGATAATATTGTTCTCTATAATAATACTGATCTCCATGATAATATTGTTTTCCATAATAATTGTGCTCGTGCAATTATTACACTATAACTTGTATTCAACTATTACATTTCAAACCTATGAATTTCACTCAACCTTTGTGTTGACCCTTTTTATGCATGTTTATCTCAGGTAATTGAGCAACTTATGGCATGAAGTGGCATGGACATGAAGATGGCTAAAACTTGTTATCATTCACATTTTATGTTTCTAGATTTTGGAACTGCCTTTGTAAAACTCTGATTTTAATGAATATAACGGATCATTTAAAAAACGCTCTCTTTTTGATCAGTTTCTATGATTGTGCCTGGGATTCATGAAGTAACACCCCAGATTAGCTTCCGCTGCTATATATCCAAAATGGGGGTGTTACACACGCAGATGCCGATGTGGATAATTTCAAGAGGTGCCTTACGTCTTATACTTTTGATGACGGGTATAGAGTACATAGAGATTTAATCTTACACCGTTCTTCAATCAACAACAGTTCAAGTTTAAGTAACAAATTTAGGGGATTTTACTTCATTTTCAAGTTTAGTATATTTGGTTTACTTCACTATGTGGTCACAACAATATCTGACAGAATACGAGGTTGGTAAGTTAGCAAGAGAGATTAAAGGTTGAGATGTAATCAGAAATTCTTACTAGATATTAATAGTGCTATTCAACACAATGGTACTTCACAGTGTAAGCAAAATTTTCAAAGTTTTTCAACGACGTTCATAACTTTTCAAGATTTGTATTTATGACAAGAACTTCTTGAGTATATGAACGTACACGACAATGATGCTCCTGAGAGTTTGTAACCATCATGGGGGGAAATCGTGTACGTGGTATGTTTTTTCAGGTTAATAAATGATAAGTGTTAAATTGTATAAATAAAATACCCAGGATTTCGCCAATAAAAGCCAAAAATATGCCAAAAGATGGAAATATGTGTGCTTTTGTGTCATAATGTGCAGGAAAGGATATCAAAGTCAAAAAGAGCAAAAACAAGCAAAAACCGACAAGAAATGAAGAGACAAGTGATCAAGAGAAGACATGAGGAAAGATATCAAAGCCGGATCAGCCCGACACAAGGAAAAAGTCAAAATAAGTCAAAAGAGGTCAAAGTCAAGAAAGTCAAGTCAAAGTTGAAGAGAAATGACCATTATACCCTTTGAAGTGAAAGAAATTACCAAAATCAAAACCATTACTTGTTTACTAAACTACAAGGACCAGAAGTGTAAAGTTTCAAAGTCATTTTTACACTACACGGATTGAAAGAAAATACAAGGACTACTTTTGCAATTATCCCAAAGATTCAAACAAGGCGCGGGGTATAAACTCTTTCTTCCTAACAACCTTCCAACCCATTTTCCCGCCAAAACCCGAATAAAACCCAAACCTGTCCAAATCCTTCTCCCGTTTCCCCCAACTCACTCCACCTCGTATTTTATCACATCCACATCACTTTGCACACGTGGCAACCTCCCATTGGTCCGAACACATCACCATTCATCATCAACGGCTTAAATTCAAAGAGAAAAGATCAATGGCTAGGAACGATTGAACTCCTCATACCTTTCATACACTCTCATCATGAAATAGAAAAGCCTTAATAGATAGTGAGGAGGTGTTTAGATAGTTAGTGAGTTAAGATTTTTTTCTTTGTAAATTTCTCCTTTCAATTTAACCGTTTACTGATCATTTTGTCGAATATAAAGCTTTTTTAAATCTTCAAATCAATTGTACCTTTGTGTTTCGTATCTGTATTCTTCCTTTAAAAGCAATAAAGCTAATTGAGTGGTGTTTTTTTTTAAGTTTTCAAGTAATAAGCTGTTTTGAGCTAATAAGCTTGTAATAAGCTCATTGTAGCTTAATTTGTTTTTTTTGTTCAAAAGTTGTTCAAATGTGGTAAAAAAGTCTTCTAAATACTGTTTTTGTCTATTAGTGTTCAATTTTGTTCATTTGAATTCATATTGATCAAATTTGGAAGCAATGAGGAGTAATAAGTTCAAAGAAGCTTATTGAGCTTTAAGCTCTTGGTTTAGAGGAAAGGTGCCATTAGGTCATTGAGTTTTAAGGTCACTCATTCAAAAAGAGTGGCTTAGTGCCTCAGATTACATAAAATTTAGGTTTCACTCTTTATTTTTCAGTTTAGCATTTGAAGCTTATCCTAAATGCTAATGAGAAATTTAGAAATGCTTATTCCCCATGAAGAAGGGTTTAGTTGAATCATTAGTTTGAACTGTTTTCACTTTTCCATTAACCTATTCTAACTAGCCAAATATTGTTTCTTTATTAAAACATGTTTTAACTAGTGATAAATGTCTAGCAATAAACTAGTTATTTTCTTAATGAGCTAGTAATTTTAGTGCCCCTAGATAGCTTAATTAGGTTAAGTTTTTAGATTAGTAGATATAAGGTTTTTAAAGACATTTTAGTTTTAAAATAATTTTAGAGATAAAATTAGTTGGAAACAGTTTCATATTAACAGTGTTTGGATTAAGGTGTATATGACTCTTAAAGTCAAATTTAGTTGGTAATATCACATAAGTCAGTTGAGTAAATGAAATATTCAAGTTTTAAATATTTTAAGAATTAGTTTGAAGAATTGCAAGTTTTTGAGCTTAAAAAGTCTCTGCTAGCACCAAGGCACTTTAAAGTGCTAGTAGTTTTAAGTGTTAGGTGAGTTTATAGAAATTTAGAGTCACACTTGGTAAATGTAGATTAAATACATCTAGTGAGTGGTTTTATTAGTCCGTCACTTATAGAAATTTGCCTGCAATTAGGATTTGCCAAGTATATCAGCAAACAACAGTACTACCAGTTAAGGACTAGCTGTCGTCTACCCAATTTTCCTAGCTCTTTTTAGCTTTTGAAGTTAGGAGATAGAACTTAGGTTTGAGCATTTAAGTAAAACTTCATTAGCTTTTTAAAGATAATCATTTAAGTTTCATTTTTAAGCTTTTTAACTAGCTTAATTGTTCTTGCAAAAGTAGTATAATTAACAGCTTAGAGTACTAGCTTATTTCTTTTTGATTTCTAAGTTCTAGTTGTTTTTATCAAAATCCTTTTATCTAGGTTTACTCTAAATTCTTAGGTTAGCTTATTTCCAAAAATTCAGTTTCTAGGAATAAGTAATAAGCTGATTAGCTTATTAGGATTTACTTAATTTCAGTAATAAGCTTGAACCTTTACTTTTTAAGATCAAATTTCTTGATTATCTTGTATACTTGTAGCTTATTTCTTTTTAGACATCTCTAGTACACATTACAATCTTCATTTAATTTTTCTTTTAGTTTTTCATTTTCATTAAGTAATAAGCTAGTTATAAGCAAAAGATTAGAAAAGTAGAATTTTCAAAGTAAAACTTTAGTTTCTGTAACACGGTATAAAAAGCTTATTTTCTAGCTTATTCAGTTGTTAAAAGTTCAAAGTTCTTTTATTAAAGTTGTAGAGTATAAGCTCAAGTTCAACTTTGTAGTTTTAAGTTTTAGCTAATTTTCATTTTTTAGATAAGCCAAAAATAAGCAAAATCGTAGGGTCTGTTTGGTACTTTTTGATATAAGAGGTTTCTGTTTTAACTAAAGTGAAAAATTTTTGATAGTTATATCCCGCCTACCCCTTTGTTTTCAATTGTTACATTTCTACCCTAGTCTTTTAGGTTTAATAAAATAGATTTAATATTTTCAAAATTAGTTTTAATAAAATTAGGGTTAGGTTTTAATTAGCAAAATTAGGGATCAATTGCTATATAAAAATTGGGCATTTTTATACCTTTAGTTTTCTGCATATTTTAAGTAGATAAAAACTATTTTTCTAAATTTTTCCAATTGAATTTGTATTTTCTAGGAATTAAAATAGGTTTTAAGTAATTTCTTTTTCTTTAAAAAATTCATAGAAAATAGAAAAATAGTTGGAAAATTCTAATTCTTTTTGTAATAATTTTATTTTTCATTCTAGTATTTTTGAAAAATAAAAATAGAATTTTAGTAATAATTTTTAGGAAAAGTTTATTTTTAGTAATTCATTTTTCTTTAAAAATTCATATAAAATTCAAAAATAGTTAAAAAATTCTAATTCTTTTTCCTAAAATTTTCTTTTTAATTTTGTGATTTTTAGGTATAAAATTTGTTAAAAGTAGTGCCTTCGATTTTAAATTTCAGTTTTAGCTCACGTTTTTAATTTTCGTGTATTAAAATTTCGTGCTAGTTAATTGTTTGTAATTGTGCTATTATATTCGTAGTGTAATTCAAAATTTCAAAAGCCCTTTATCCATTCTTGACTCGAATCCGAATTATTCCCAATCTCAGTCACGACTTCGTTGGGATCCGACCCGAGAAAAAAAGAAAAAAAATACTTCCCGGTTAAAAATATACGTATTGTGTTTTCTTAAGTGAGATTTTATCCTTTTATTTCTCTTGTTTGAGAAGTAATTGGTAAGAATTGTCACGGGATTTATAATATACATATATAAATTTGACTAGTACTTACCACGCATACCAAATTTTGGCGCCGTTGCCGGGGAAGACGTGAACGATTTTTGAGGATATTCTGTTAAGTAAGTTATAAGACCCTTCCTTTTTGGAAGTTACTTTGCTATTTTATATAAAAATACAAAACGTTCATTAATTCGATTCCTATCGAATTAGTTAAAAAAAAAATAAAAAAAAATAAAAAAAATATTATAAACAAATTTGGATACTAGCTATCCATCTTAAACCATTCCAATAAACAATAAAATTAATCGTGAGTTACTTGCGAGGTACGACGGACCTCGAGTTTAGCAAACTATAAGGGAGTTTAAGGAAAGGTATAGCTACTTGCTAAGAAGTATTGCGGCTTCGCTATGCTTATTCCGTCACGATTGTGCGTACCTTGGAGACTTATCGTGAAGCTTGTAATTAACGGTGCCAAAAATATTTTTCTTTTTTGTTTTGCTTCCTAATAAATACTAAACAAATGTAAAATTTCCCCAAAAAATAATCTTCTTAAATCTCAAATTCTCTCTTTGTATTTAATTTTCCACTAGTGCATGCTGATAAGTCTTAATTACACATATCTTTTACCCTCCAAAAACGAGCTTAAATGACCAAAAACAGACAAAAACTGCCAAATATATGTTTGTTTTGCATTTGTATTGTGCAGGAAGTGGATATCATCAAAAAGACAGAAAACCAAGCCAAAATGACAAAACTGAGCATGGAATGGAAAAGACTGTGCAAAATCAAGGCCAAAGTCCAAAAATGCCAAAGTCAGAGTCAATACTTACTAACAGAAGAATCACAGTCAAACCGGAGCGGAATCAGAATACTATTGAATGCAATCTTTACCCATCTGATGGGCCGGGAAAGCCCAATAGTATATATATGAAGACTGTGAAGACCAAATGGGCCCTCAATCAATTACAACAGCCCATTTGTGTGCAATTGACAAAGACTGTGAAGACTGTAAAAGCCCAAACCTAGCCCCATTACAGCCAAACTTCACCAGTTGTACACGACAAAAAAACCCCACTTCATAACCTTATTGGGCTTGAAAAAGCCCAATAACCAACCCTAAACCCAGTGGGCCCAATACAAACCCAAGCCCACAATACTTTTTTTTATAAAACTCAAGGACCAAAAATGTAAATTTTAAAACTTTGTTTTATAATTAAAAATGAAAAAAATAAAGAAAAGGGGCCAAAAATGCCAAGTTTTGAAAGTTGTTTTATAAAGAAAACAAAAGAAATAAAACACAAGGGCTAAAATTGCAATTTTCCAAAAATCCCTTTTACCCTTTTAGTTAATAAACAGCAGGGACCAAATTTGCAATTTACCAAATCCCTTTTATTCTTTTAAGTATAAAACGGGACCAAAAGTGACACTTTCTAAACTCCTCTTTAGAAACTAAAATCCCGCTAAAAAGAAAAGAAAAGAGATTGAAACATGGGGGACTATCGTTTGCCTCTTCTCCAAAACAAACCTTAAACCCTAGTAACCAAACCCGTACCCTCCCCATCATTCCCCGCCCAAAACCCAAACCACCTCACCCACGTTCTCTTCACGCACCCCATCCCCTCTCAGTACCCTTCCATTAATTTAATATGCCCTAACCTAAACCCACTCAACCCTGTCCCTTATAACCTGCCATGTTGGCAATCTTGGTTAACCCAAGAACATCAATGGCTGAGATGTATGATAAAGTAGCACAAGGCAATCCAAGGGCTGGGAATTGTGTGAAGACTTTCTACACACCCAACTAGCACAATGTGAAGACCAAGAATGTCTTTGGACTTGTTATAAAAGGAAGAAGACCAAGCCGAGACCACACACCCTGTTTTTACTTTTATAGTTTAAAAATTTAGTTAAGTTTGCTTCAAATATTATTGTACTCAGTCCTTTTTAAGATTTCATTGTATTTCTTTCAGTTTTAATCAAAGTTAAGTGTTTTTGTGATATTGCATTTGTCAAAATTCAAACTAACATTTAAGCCTTTTAATTCTGTTTTATTTTATGTAAGAGTGTGTTAAAATGCTAAAACATTACTTATAATCACATTGTTACCCCTTCCCTTAACTAAAATCAGTAAAAAAATTCGTTTTTTATAAATAAGGGGGTGTTTGGTTTAGTGCTAAAATGGGGCATTTTGGGTTTGGTATGGGTCAAGCTCACTCAGCCAACTTTGGCTGAGTGAGTTAGCTGTATTAAGCCTCATTAATCACACTATTTCAGTTTAGAAACAAGTTTTTATGTCCCTTTTATAATTCTGTCAAATTTAAATAAGCAAAAATGAGCTTAAGTGCTCAAGCTGCATAAGCAGCTTAAGCACATTGTGTTTGTGCTCTTTGGTGTTGTTTCTAGCCAAAAACCCAAGCCCATGTTCTGTCCCTTTTGGTTTGACCAAGTTTAAGTCAATGTTGGCTTTGCAAATTTTTTAAGAACAGCCAAATTCAAGCCCAATAATCAGCATGCTTAAGTAGTCCTTATTAGCTCAACTTTTGAAAATAAGCTCATTAGCCTCCCCTCTTTATCTGTTTGTACTTTGTTGTGGCTAAAAAGTTCAATTGTGCTTATTTCAAAAAGCCCAAATAATGCCTTAAGCTCACCGCTTAATCCATCCCCTGGTGGCTAGCACAATTTTAAGCCCCCACTGTTCTAGCTTATTCTAAAATTAAGCCATAGTGATTATTTGCCTTTTTAGCATAGCTTATATAGGTAGTTCTTTTAGTTTCAAGCAGCCTTATTTGCCTTAGATTAAACTCCTTACTTAGCTTAAACCTAGCTTAACGTTTTCATTTAGTTTTCCGTTTTTTCCTTTTAAAACTGTTAGACTTACCTTATTTTCTCCCCACTTAGTTTAGGGCATAATCTAGGTTCCTCTAGCTTAATTTAGGTCTAACTTAGGTTAGTTTAGCCTTATTCCCATAGTTTTTGGTAGCTTGTTCTTGTGAGCTTAAGCCCCAAAAAGAAAAGAAAATAAGCTCATAAGCCTTATAAGCCACTGTCAGCCCATAAGCTCACTTTTCTGGCTTATTGTGACCCTTTCAGCACTTGCCCCTTTTAAAGAAAATGATAAGCTCAAGCCCCTTTACAAAACTTTGCTTCTTTTAGCTTTTTGCTAATGAAGCTCTTTGGACTTAACCTGTAATCGGGGTCCACGTCAGACCAGTTTGTAATTTCAATTCATCTTTTCTAGTTAACTTTGTTAGTCCTTAGGTTAGTTAGCCTATTGCCCCGTTTGTCCTTGTTCCCTTTTCACTGTTAGTCCTTTTAGTTAACCACAGTTAGTTTATTTAATTTAATTAATATAAATTAGGTTTAAAATTAATTAGTTTTCATTACTTTTTATATAATCGAAAAATAAAATTTGGGCATTTTATATTCTTTAGAATTTGTTAACTTTTTTCTTTATTTTTTTTATTTTTTTCACAGAATTTTTATAACTTTTATTTTTTGTCTTTTTCTATTTTCTTAGTTTTAATTAGTTTTTAATCTTTAAAAAATCATAAAAAAATCTAAAAATTAATAAAAAAATATTTTTCTTTTTCACAAAATTTTCTTTTGTCATTTAGTGTCTAGGAAAAATATAAAATTTAGTGTAGGCTTAATTTTTCTTAAATTTCAGTTTTAGACCCGTTTTTACCGGGTGCATTTACCACCGATTTCTTTTCGTTTTAACATTCTAACGACTCCCGTTTTAGTTCTATTTCTTTATTTTTCAAGTTAAGTTAATTAGAAGTTAATTAGATTGTTAATTTAATTTAGCATTTATTGTTTCTATTTTTAGTATTTAGGTTTCCTCGATACCTTATTTCTGTTCCCCGTAGTTAATTTAGATTTAATTTTAGATTTCCTTATTACCTAATTTTGGTTTCCCGTAGTTTTTAAGATCCCCATTTCCTTTGCTTGTTTTCCCGTAGATTAAATTAAGTTTTATTTAATTTTAGTTATAATCATATCAGTGTTTATATCAGTTTCTTTATCATTCAATTTCTCATCAAAGCAGGATAAATTTCAATTGCAGCCTCGTTGGGACATACGACCCGGGAATATCTCTTCCGGAATCTTTTTATCATTGATTTGATTCTTATATATTTTATCTCTTTGTGTAGATTTTGACCTTTTTCCCTTGGTTAAGGGCATTTGGTTGAGATTTGCATTTGAGTTATTTTATATACGTACTATTACTACAGAACCAATTTTTGGCGCCGCTGCCGGGGAGGCATTTGCTACGATTTCTATCCAACTTTGATCTAAACTTATCTTATTATTAATATATCATATTAAAAAAAAAAAAAAAAAAAAAATCAAAAATCTTAAAAAAAATTTTTCCATAAAAATTAAAAATCACTAATTGGTAAAAATACCAAAATATAATATTCTCTACTGAGGTATTATCACAATAAGTTCCGGTGAACTGCGAGTTCCCAATCGAACCAAAGATTTAAAAAAACTTGCCTTCTGTGTCACTGTACGATATACAGGCACACCTCATTCTGAAATAACAAATATATACAGGTGTGTTAGGAGGTTGTTCCCAGGAACTACGACCCAAAAGAGAAATAAGCTTCGCAGCTATTCTACTCCTCCGCCCTCAACCTGTGCGTTTTTCATTCGAGAGCTACCGTGAAGTAAGAACGATTATTTGGCTTAAGTGGTCTATCGCTGTCCGTTTAAATAGATTGTGAATGTATTTTAAATCCAAAAATCAAAAAAAAAAAAAATAGTGAACTTCTTTTATTTATTTTTTCCTTTTTGTGCATCGCACGAAATCGTCTCAGTCTCGGAGCAGCGACCTCTCCAACCAGAAGGACCCGCCAGTTGTTAGTGACCCTCTTCGTATAGAAGCCCCTTTTTTTCAGGAAGATCCTATCGTAGAGCCAATGGCAGACACTCGAACTATGGCTCAATGCTCAAGCACCCACCGAGGGGTACGAGACGCAAACCTTATCTCCTGAAATTGTGGCAAAACAATTTCCGAGCTAAAGCATGGGTTAATCAATCTTGTCCAAGAACAAACAGTTCTTCGGTCATGACAAAAAGACCCGCATGCTCATATCCGTTACTTCAACAAATCAACCTCCACAATGAGGGTTCCCAATGTTCCAATACTACTATAAGCTTATGCTTTTTCCATTCACCTTATCGAGGAGCACCCGAATATGGCAGAAAAAGAACCCCCGCGATCCATTCAAACTTGGGGACGATCTGTATCCAAATTCATCACCTTTTTTCCCCTCCTTCTAAAACGACGAATCTTCTTCGCAATGGGAGATCACCAGATTTCAGCTGAGGTTCCGATGAATCGTTTTATTAGGCTTGGGATCGTTTCAATATCACTTAGGCATGTCCACAACCATGGATTCTCAGAATGCATCAACTTGATACATTCAATAATCCGTTGAACATTAGTGATCAAGATATCAATGAACTCCGCAGCAGGTGGGAAACTTTATATGACAAAAATGCCTTCGCGAATGTTAAAAACAATCGAGAGCAAGTCCAAGGTTCGTCAACACGAGCCAAGGCATTGTTGCCAAGTAAGTAACGAACTCTTCACCCAAGCTGTTTCATCTGATGTTGCTGAACTTAAGATAGTTGTCCGAGCATTGTTGCTCTAACAAGAAGCAACCAAGCTTCTGCCCAGCTCCACTCCAGCACCTATCAAAGCAGTTGAGCTAAATTGTGTACTTGTGGTGGGTGCCCATTCTCACCACAACTGTCCAGCCACTCATGCAACGATTTACCGGGACAAACATTTCTGAGTAGGTTCACAAGCCGCTGCAGCTAATTACAACCAAGTAAGCTCCAATTTCCGACCTCAAATGGTTTCAAATCATATTAGACCTCCAGGTTTTCCACCCGTTCAGAACTCTCAAGCTAATAATGCTAACAATTTCAATCGGGGGAATAACTTTAACCAAAACCGGGAGAGCAATTTCAACCAAAACAGAGGTGGAAATTTTAACCAGTCCAATTTCAGTCAGAATCAACTTCATAGACCCCAGGTTAATCAATCTCCAGCTTATCAAGCCCCCGTTCCTCAGACACACATATGTTCACCAAGAACGATTTGACAACATACGTCAAGGCTAACGATGCTATCAGTCATGAGAAACATGCAAAATAACCCTCCAAACCCAGGGTCAAAGCATCCAACCGAAACAAACAAATTGAACAATCAAATGGCAAATCTAACTGATATGTTGGCTAAAGTTTTAGTAACTGCCATACCGCTTCTATCTACTTCAGCCCGGGACAACTCCTGGTAACACAGTTACTAACCCTAGAGAAGACTTAAAGGGTATCACTACCCGAAGCGGTGTTGCATATCAAGGACCTCCAATTCCTACTTCTTCAGTAGTGAAGCCAATACCCAGGTGCAAAGGACTCAAGTGCACCCTTCCTTGTTCACAAAGTACCGCCCGTCCAACCTCCGGTAGGTCCTGAACCAATCACAACTCCAGTTCTTTGAGCCCATTGTTGCTACCTGTGTTGCTCCCAGTGCCATACACTAAACCCTCACAGTCTCTCTTCCATATCCTTCGAGCGTGATAATGAAAAGAGCCGTAATCAGCAATGAAACAAATCGACAAATTCTAATGAATCGTCAAAAGAAATAGTTTGCAGGATTAGCTTTACGGATGCTCTTGTTTTGTGGATGCCCAAATTGTCCTCGACTCAAGGGACCTACTTGGAAATAAAAGAAAACCTTACTAATTGGCTCGAACTATCCATGAACCCGTCATCTCTGAACTTTCGATGAATGAACATTGTTCGACGGATCATTTGAACAATGTTACCCTCAGAAAACGTGAGACCCCGGCAAGTTCACTGATCCTGTGAATTTCCAGGATGGATGAATGCTTAGCATTAGCCGATCCTCGGTGCTAGCATTAATCTAATGCCATTTTAGTCTGAAAAGCTTTCACTTCCTGATCGTACTCCAATGCATGACACTCGATACTGCAGATCGATCAATTCCAAACCAATGGGAATTGCAAAAGACATCTCCGTTAAAGTTGGTGTATTTCACTTTCTTTTTTTTTCCAGCCGACTTTGTGGTTGTAGAATTTGAGCCAACCCCCGAGTACCCTTAATTCTCGGGAGGTGCTTCATAAAAACCGTCGTGCTTTGATTGATTGCACAAGGTGAATTAACTCTTAGAATAGGAAGTGAAGCCAACACTTACAATGTTTGGATCAAACTTCGAGATATTCGGATCCAATTACACTCACATGATCGGTCAAACAAGATTGACGTCATATGATAGGCGTTGTGAGGAATACTCTCAAGAAGTTCTTGTTTTTACCTGATATAATCACAAGTGACAAGTGAAATTCCACTCCCGTATTAGATCCAAGTGTTGCTTAACTATCTTCTCTACCCTGACTCCATTTGGGGATAGTGATTTCTTTCTTGCTTGCTCGAAGAGCGACTCTTCCTTGGTCTAGCAGATGAATCCGATTGTCCAGCGTAAATCCATTCTACTATGATCCTGAGGGGACATTCTTATTCTAGAAAGCCATCTTGAATAGTGAGACCACCACTCCCCCCTCCAAGTCAAGGAACAAATCCAACTTCATCCTCCCAGAAGTCCGATCTGAAGCGTTAAAAGTCTGTGAAACTAATACAAGCCAATTCTTCCATTATGAACCAACAGAGGTTGAACTCAAGGAACTGCTCCCCATCTCGAGTAAATGCATTTTTGGAGGGCGACAACAAGTTGCCCGTCATTATTGCTAAAGAGTTGGATAGTTAGGAAAATTCCGCTCTCGTAAAAAGTGCTAAAAGTCCCACAAGCGAGCTCAATCGCTTGGAAAACTATTCTGACATCCGGATCAACCGAATTTTGTACCCACAAATTCTTATGGAAGAAGACTATGCCCCAGCGGTTCCAACATCAAAGAAGAGTAAATCCAAAAATCCACGATGTTATTAAAAAGGAAGTTGAAAAACATGTCTCAGAAGCTGGATGATTTACCCTATCTCCGACAGTCCCTGGGTTAGCCTGATACATTGTGTACCAAAAAAGGGAGGAATGACTGTGGTAGTGAACGAGGAAAATGAGTTGATCCCAACTCGTTTGGTTACCGGATGGCGAGTGTGCATTGACTATCGTAAGTAAATAAAGCCACCCCAAAGCCAATTCCCTCTAACCGTTCATTGGACAAATGCTTGAGAGATTAGCGGAATGAATACTACTGTTTCCTCGATGGTTTCTCCGGTTACTTCCAAATCCCCATTGACCCCCGTGATCAAGAAAGACTACTTTTTACTTTGCCCATACGGAACGTTTGCCTACCGTCCCGCACGCTTTCGGCTTATGCAATGCTCCAGGCACGTTTCAACGATGTATGTTAGCAATCTTTCATGAAATGGTTGAGAAGACGATGGAAGTCTTTATGGACGGACTTCTCGTCTTGGGAATCTTTCAAAACTCGCCTCTTACACTCCCGTTTAGACCACATGCTTCAAAGGTGGGAAGACACCAAACTTAAGTCTTAACTGGGAGAAAGAGAGCCATTTTTTTGGTCAAAGAGGGCATAGTCCTCGGCGCCATAAGATGTTACTAAGAAAGGGATTGAGGTGACAAAACCAAAATCGAATGTCATTTCAAAATTAACTCATCCCACCACCGTCAAAGGAATTAGGAGTTTTCTCGGTCATTGCCGGGTTTTTTACCGGGCGGTTCCATTCAGGATTCTCAAAAATACCCGACCAATGACCATCTCCTTGAGAAGAAATTACTCAATCAATCTTTCCAATGACTGCATTCGAGCTTTCCAAACATTGAAAGATATGACTTACGGAAGCTCCAATCTGATTGCTCCAAACTGGACCTCCCTTTTATAATATGCGATGCAAGCGATTTCGCCAAAGTTGCAGTTTTTGGGGCAACGTCATAGAAACATTTTCGCGGCCTATCCACTACTAGTACGACCTTGATTGAAGCACAAAACGAACTACACACGACTGAAAAAGAGTTTACTTGCCAATAGTGGTTATGCTTTTCGAGAAATTCAGGTCTTACCTCATCATGAAACAAAAGCATAGTGCATACGGACCATTCCCGCCCTTAAGTAATCTCTTTGCAAAATAGGATGCGAAGGCGAGATTGCTCCGATGGTTCTCTCCTCCCCAAGAATTAACTTCAAAGTTTATTGATACTAAAGAGCCGAGAAACCGCTGCAGCCGATCAACTGTCCAGATTGAAAAGTTTGATTCACATAGAATTGCACCATTGTTTCTTTCCAGTTGACATAAGTTTGATTCATATAGAATCGCGCAAGTCACCTACCAAGAGCTTGTTTGATGTTAGCTTAAGCAGGATTTCCATCTTCACTGTGAATACTTAAGTATCACTCGGATGTTTTGGCAAGATCTCAAGGATAATGCGTAGGACTCTTTGTTACAACTTGTGAACTTTATGGTGTTCAGCAAGTGTATTATGACATTGTGTCCTAATGAGATTTATAATTTGATCTCTTCTTGGCTCTAGACTCGATTTGTGCATTTTGGTTTTAGTAATCGGAGGCTGGAGCAGACTGCCACCTATTCAATATCAACTAACTCGGAGTGAGAAAGTCAATAGAATTCGTGTGTATCTCCGTGACAAATGAGACAAGTTTCTGTTAAAAGAAACTCGAATGGCTAAGAAGGGTTGTGCAATGCATCATTGGGTCTATGATGTCATTCTTTAATATCAGAAATCATCTTTGTGAAAACCGATAGATTATGTATTGACCCGGTTTCTGCCTAAAGTGTAGGGAGGGCTAATTTGTTTTCACCCTTTATCCATACATTTCTTTTTAATTCTTCAACCCCTTCAATGCTTACCAAGACGTCATTGCTAACACCTTGTTGTGATTGTTCCAGTGTTAGCTCAATCTTAGTCGGCATTCTTCCCTTATACACATTCATCTCCAATCATACCTAAGGACTGCTATTTCTAACTATGGAGTGTCCTTGGGTAGATCCCTCCAGTTCTGGTTGGATCATTGGACTAATACCTAACCTAACTACCTTATGACTTCAGAATCGTCGTGAATTAAGATGTTGTTGGGTATAAAATCGTAACCATAAGACCTTTTCCGAAGATTATCAAGCACTATGATGCACTATGGGCTTTCCGCACAGCTTACAAAACACCCATCGGGTGTACTCCTTACAAGCTTGTGTATGGAAAGGCATGCCATCTTCCGATCGAGCTTGAGCACAAAGCCTACTGGGCCTTAAAGCAAGCAAACTTCGATCCTATAATTACGGGTGATCACCGGAAAGTTCAACTCAATGAACTTAATGAACTTCGTGATCATGCCTATGAGAACTCTTTGATCTATAAGGCCAAAACAAAGAGGCTCCATGACTCTAAGATCAAAAACCGTGTTTTCAACATCGGTGATCGAGTCCTCCTCTTTAATTCCAGATTAAAGATTTTCTCGGGCAAACTAAAATCCCGTTGGAATGGCCCTTTCACCATCACTAAAGTATTTCCATACGGCACTGTTGAGCTTTCTCAAGCCAACGGGCCGAATTTCAAAGTGAATGGTCATCGCGTCAAGCACTACTTTGGAGGGAACGTACCACACTTGGTAGTTCCAGATCTCCAAACTTTCCCCAAGGATCAATAAATCCTTGTGATGGGTCAAGCATCGCGACCCTAAACAAGCGCTTCGTGGGAGGCACCCCATGCTTATCCGTAGTATAAATAAATGTTTTGTTGTTGTGTAAGATAGCTTGTCTTTTCCATTACCCGTGTTTCCATGTTGTTGTTGTTGTTATTGTCCAGGATTGCCCGGATTGTGAAGACTCTCAGTTTTGTCATTCATCAAGAGTTTCACATCTTTTCACATCCTCTAAGCTTCATTTGGGAATCCGATATCCTAATCTTAATCTAACGACTAACTTTTTCACCTCTTTTGGCATACCTCATAAACAAAAATCTTAGGATTAAATGTAGTACCTTCAAAACATCGAGGACGATGTTATTTCAAGTTTGGGGGGTATCTTCGATTGATTGTTCCTCCTGCAGTCATTTTTACAACGTAAACCCGTTTTTATACCACCAAAATAACCAAAACAAAATTAAAAAATATAAAAATTTTCCAAAAATATAATTAAGTGTTTTGTCGCAGTTTTGCTTTTTCTTTGGGTAAAATAAGAATAATTTTTGACTCGACATCGGGCGTGTTGAGCCCTAGCTATTTTCCTTTAGGGCCAATCTTCACGAATTCTATGCTTTGACTTTAATAATGTGAAGTGAACGAGAAATGAAAGAGCTTTAAATATAAGTGAATGAGCTAAGCAAGGATTCTTCTAAAAACCATTATACAATTAGCTTGTGTTTTCCTCTCACCGTAAAGTTCTTAATCCACCAAAATCATACGGACGTACTCATTTTAATCAACTAAGTCAATCGATGTTTTATCAGAAAAAGCTCAAATTTGTAACTTAGTTTTCAAAACGACATTGATTTGTAGTTTAAAAAGAATAAATGCAAAGAAGCATGAAGAAATGTGAATGCTAAAATTGCATGAATTTTGGGACAAACAAATTTTTTTGCCAATGAAGCATGCAGTTGATATTATGGAGCAAGTAAAGAGTGTCGTAGATATCCACAATCGCTAACCACGAGGTGGAGGGTTCAACTAAGACGTCTTTGCTTCTAAGGATAGTGGTGTGTCCGTGATATCTCACTTGGAAAAAGTCTAGTTGGAGGATTCAAAAACTAAGACACTAATCCTTAGCCATAATCGAGCATAAGGTGTGATGAGATTTCCCACTACGCTAGCAACAGTGGTGGGTTTCAAAAAACTAAGAACACCTGGTCCGATGGTTGTGAAATTCCTGCACCATAACCACCACAGGTAGGGGTTCAAACTATCAACGCAAATCCAAACATTAAAGAACTTATGAGTATGAATAAATAAAATGTTTGCAAAAAATTCTAAAGATAAAATCTCGAAAATCAAGTTACGAATTCTATAATAAGTATTTTTGCTATTTGAGTCGTGAATCATCTTGAATTAAGACTATGAGATAGAGATGGTCTCTGGTAAATAAAAAGAGTACAACACATTCAAACGTATATCCATGTTTGGATTTGAAAAAATTCACAAGTCAAAATTATGAAGGGCTATTAGAAACATAAAAACTTATATCTACAATGGATCTTGTTTAAATTTGCTTAGCTTGGAACTTGTGAAAAATCGAGGACGATATAGTGTATCGTCGCGTCATTGACATCCGTAGAATCACTCTAAGCGGTTGCTACTCATTCTGATTGATCCCAGTGTTAACAAAAAAAGAAAAGCCAAACATGTTAAAAAAAATGAGAAAATCCCAAAAAAAAATATTAGTAGTAGTTATTGTAAATTACAGAAAATGTAAAAACGGAGCTTACATGTTTACAACATAACTTGCGTGAGGACACACATACCATAAGTTTGGGGTTTTGATAAGTTCTTAATTACCAAATCTTTTTACCTCTAAAAACGACTATAAAATGACTAAAAACAGAACAAAAACGCCAAATAATATGTTTGATTTGCATTTTGATTATTGTGCAGGACGTTGATAATCATCAAAAAGTACAGAAAACCAAGCCAAAATACAAAACTAGACAAGGAATGAAAAGACTGTGCAAAATCAAGCCAAAGTCCAAAAATGCCAAATTCAGAGTCCATACAGAAGAATCCAGTCAAACCGGAGCGAACTGAAGAAATATTGAATGCAATCTTAAACCCAACTGATGGGCCGGGAAAGCCCAATAGTATATATTTACAACAGCCCATTTGTGTGCAATTGACAAAGACTGTGAAGACTTTGAAGGCCCAATCCTAGCCCAGTTACAGCCAATCTCAGCCATTGTACACACAAAACCCACTTCATAACCTTATTGGGCTTGAAAAAGCCCAATAACCAAGCCTAAACCTTATTGGGCCCAGACACACTCAATTGGGCCCAATACAAGCCCACACACCTTATTGGGCCCAAACCCAAACCCAGTGGGCCCAATACAAGCCCAATGGGCCCCACACAAAACCCAAGCCCAACACAAGCCCAAAATCCATTTTTATAAACTTTAGGGGCTAAATTGCCAAGTTTGAAAGTTGTTTTTATAAAGAAAAATAGAGAAATAAAACACAAGGGCTGAAAATGCAATTTACCAAAACCTCTCTTTATTCTTTAGTTATAAAACGCAGGGACCAAATTTGCAATTTCCTAAAAGTCTCTTTGTTTTCTTTTAGTTATAAACCACAAGGACTTAAGCTGCCATTTTCCAAACATATTTATAACTAATTTCGGCTCAAAAGAAAATGAAAAGAGTGAGAGAGATGAGGGACTTGGGTTGCCTCTTCCCCAAAGATCCCTTTTAAACCAAACGAACAACCCTGCAACCCAACCCACTTGGCGCCAAAAACCATACCACCTCTCCCCCGGTTTTATGGCCAAACCACCTCTCCAGTACACACTCACAGCTCACCCTCACCTTTCCCCACTTACCCTGCCCCTATAACCCCTTCCCACTTGGATTTCACACATCCCGAAGTCAACTTCAATGGTGAGATAATGAAGAGAAGCAAATAGAGGGCTAGGATTGCTTGGGGACATTACACACTCACAACAAACACAGCCAAAGAACCAAGTGAAGGCTAAGGACTGCTATAAAAGAGCCAAGACCAAGCCGAAGCACCACACCATTTTTATGTTTTTTTTTGCTTAACTTTAAATTTCAAGTCTGTCTTTTAATTATTTGAGTATAACTCAGTTGTTTTTTAAGCTAAAATTGTAATACTTCTCAGTTTAATAAAAGTTAAGTGTTTGTTGGAATTTCCATTGTTGAAATTTGAAATGTAAATTAAGCTGTTTTATTTCTGTTTAAATTGCTTAAACATATGTTAAAAGTTGTTAGACCTAACTTGTGATCACTTATCTCAGCTTCCCTTTCACTAAAAATGTCAAAAAACCCGAAATTTATAATTTAAGGAGGTGTTTGGCATTGCTGCAAAATGGGTCAGTTTGGGAAATTGCATGGGTCATACACACCCAGCCACTTTTGGCTGAGTGTGTAGGCTGTATTAAGTCACTTAATTCACTATTTTTAGTTTAGAAACAAGTTTTTATGTCCCTTTCTATTTTCTGTCAAAATTCATAAGCTTAAAATAAGCTTAAGTGCTCAAGCTGCATAAGCAGCTTAAGCACATTGTTTGTGTGCTCATTTTAGTTGTTTCTAGCCATTTACCAAAGCCAATGTTCTGTCTCTTTTAACCATCACCAAGTAACAAGTCAAAGAGTTTGTATGCAATTTTTTTTCCATCCCTTTTAAATCTGTTTGCATTTGGTTTTAAGTAAAAAGCTCATATGAGCTTATTTCATAAAGCTCAAAAAGGCCCTTAAGCAAACTGTTGACCTCCCCTGGTGCTGAGCACCAAATCTAGCCCCACATTTCTAGCTTATTTAACCTTAAGCTATAGGATCTTTTGGCTTTTTAACATAGCTTATAGGTAGGCCTTCTAGGTTTAGCAGCTTATTTGCCTTAGTTAGTTCATTTAGATAGCTTATTTAGTGCTTAAAGTCCTCCTTTTTCTGTTTTCTTATTAAACTGTTAGTGTAGCTTATTTCATTTCCAGCTTATTTTAGGGCTTATTTTAGGTAACCATAGCTTATTTAGGACTCCCTTAGGCCTAGTAGCTTATTTCTTTAGTTTCCAGCTTATCTTGTGAGCTTAAACTCAGAAAAGTAAAGAAAAATAAGCCAATAAGCTTATTAAGTCTGTCAGTCCAAAAGCTTACTTTTCTGGCTTATTTAGTTCAATTCAGCTTATGTGCCTTTTACAAAAATTGTTCCCCTTAAGCCCCTTAATAAGTTTGCTTTTATAAGTTTTGTCTAATAAGCTGTTTGGACCCACATTGATAATCGGGGTCCAACTCAGGGACCATTTGTGTAATTTCACTCTTTTATAGTTAACTGAGTTAGTGCTTTAGGTTAGTGTTTAGTTTCGCAGTTAGTCCTTTAGGTATTACACTGTTAGTCCCTTGCCAGTTAACCACAGTTAGTGTATTTATTTAATTTAATTTAATTTAGGTTAAATTTTAATTAGTTTAATTAATTATAATTTCTTTAGTAAAATTTGGGCATTTTTATATTTTTAGAATTATTAACTTTTTCTTTATTTAATTTGATTTTTTCAGATTTTTTATAGTTATATTTTTTGTCTTTTTATATTTAATTAGTTTTAATTAGTTTTTAATCTTAGAAAATTCATAAAAAATCCAAAAAATTAATAAAAAAATATTTTTCTTTTTTATAAAATTTTCTTTTGTCATTTAGTGTCTAGGAAAAATATTAAATTTTAGTGTCGGCTTTATTTTTCTTAAATTTCAGTTTTAGGACCCGTTTTACCGGTGCGTTTTTACCGTTTCCTTTTCGTTTTGCCATTTTCCAAACGACCTCCGTTTTTGTTCTAGTTTTCTTTATTTTTCAAATTAAGTTAATTAGAATTTAATTTTGATTTTTAATTTAATTTAGCATTTATTTTCTAAATTTTTAGTATTTAGGGTTCCCGATACCTATTTCTGTTCCCCGTATTTTAGTATAAATTTAATTTTAGGATTTCCTTATAACTAATTTTGTTTCCCGTAGTATTTAAGATCCCCATTCCCTATATTTGTTTCCCGTAGAGTAAATTAGATTTTATTTAAATAACTTTAGTTTTAAATTATATCAGTGTTTCCATCATTCAATTTCTCATCAAACCAGGATAAATTTCAATTGCAGCCTCGTTGGGACATACGACCCGGGAATATCTCTTCCGGAATCTTTTTATAATTGATTTGACTCTCTTGTATATTTTATCTCTAAGTAGGTCTTGACTTTTTACCTTGGTCAAGGGTGAAGAGTTTGGATTTGCCTAGTAGTATTTTATATACATACTCTCAGACCAACCAAGAGCCAAAGATAATGTCATCAACATAGACCTGTACAAGCAAAATATCCCCTTTTTGCTTCTTGATAAACAAGGTCTGATCAATCTTTCCTCTGTGAAACCCATTATCCAATAAGTACTTAGCTAAGGTTTCATACCAGGCTCTTGGAGCTTGATGCAAACCATAAAGTGCTTTTACCGCCTTGTAGACTTTGTCTAGATTGTCAGGATCTTCAAACCCTAAAGGCTGACACACATATACCTCCTCTTCAATCTTATCATAAAGGAAATCACTCTTCAAATCCATATGATACACCATAAATCCCATAAAGGAAGCATAAGCTAAGAACAGTCTTATTGCCTCAATTCTTACTACAGGGGCAAAAACTTCATCATAGTCTATGCCTTCTTCTTGAGTATATCCATGAGCAACCAGCCTTGCCTTATTCCTTTACTAGTAATTCTTCCTCCTTTGGCTCCTCCCCCAAATGTAACATATCCTCCATCAAATTCTTTGAAGTCTGAGAGATAGGACATGTTGCCTGTCATGTGCCTTGAGCATCCACTATCAACATAGCCTTGATCTTCTATTTGTGGATGACCCTACACATAAAATAAGGAAATTAGTTTCCTTTGGGGACCCAAGCCATCACTGACTTGGATCTGCCTCGTGCATCAACATAATTATGTCTCTTGAAAGTAAGTAATGCACTGTTAAGTTTGGTAGGTCGCCAAACCTAACATACTGAGGCCTTAACAGCATTAACCTGATTTGCCTTGATAGCATTAACTACTATTGTATTTGGCCTAGCAGTATTAACTGCTTTTGGCCTAGCAGTATAAAGTTTTCCCTTAGCAGTATTAACTTTTTAGTAAAAAAATTTGCTAGTTAATGTTGTTTTTGTTTGATATGGACTCTTTTCAGTTGATTGTGCTGATTTAAAAAAACATGGCATTGGTCTAGCATTATAAACTGTAGTTTTAGAATGAGCAGTATTAACAGGCCTAGCAGTATTAAGTGGTCTTAGGCCAGTTTTTATTAAAACTGCTCTTGGAGCCATGTTCTTTTGAGTACTAGGGTGAGCCTTTTGAGCAGAATAATTGTACTTCACCCTTGTATAATTATTACTAAATACCATCTTTTCCCTTTGATGGTAATTGCAGTTAGCCTGCATATGGTCAAAACTTCCACAAACAAAACAAGCTTTATTATACATCACAAAGTCACTTCCTAACTGTTGGGATTTTTTATTATTCTAGTTTCTTTGATTTCTCTTAAGATTTTGTGATTTGTACATTTTAGTATATTTAACTGGTTTCCTAACTGGTTTTTCTTGTTGTTGAGGTGTAACAAAATTTATCTTAGCACAGTAGGAAAGACAGTTTTCTTTTCTAACTTATCAGTTGATACCAGCTCCTCAACTAATGAGGCATCAGGAGATTTCATAACCTTATTAGAGATGTCTTCATTAACACTTTTAATAATCTTAGGTCCATAGCCTTCAAACTCAGGATGTTGGAACTCCTCTAAACCAGCGTTGGACAAATCAATAGTTAGGGGTGAAAAATAATCCTATAAGAGGAGGTGGAATAGCATTATAGCTCACAAACCCTAAACCTTTTCTACTTTTATCAGGTATCTGACTCCCTATTAATTTGTCTAGACTCTTAGAAGCATTATCAAATTTTTCAATCTTAAGTTGATTGCTTTCTTTGTCTTGCTTAAGCTTTTCTAACTCACTTTTAAGCACACTAATTTCTGAGTCTTTATAAGAGATATCTCTTTTTTGAACAGCAAGTTGCTCACAAAATAGAACCTCATTATTTTTGTAAAAGACAAGTTGTTCTTCTACAGATGCTAACCCTCTTTTATAAGTAGCTAGGTTAAACTTAGATTTATTAAACTCTATTCTTAAATCATCAAGTTGAGTTTTAAGAGTTTCAAAGATTTTTAGACAGGTTTTTGAACAAGTTTTATCATTATGTACCTCAGAGTCTGAAAAAGCCATAAGAGCCATGTCTGAAGGAACTTCTTAATCTGCCATAAAGCTCCAGTCAAAACCAGCTCCATCAATAGCCAACATGGCTTTGGAAGAAATTTCTTCCATACTTATAGTCCTTCTAGAGCTGTCTTGATTCTTGCTCTTTTTATCTTGATTCCTAGGTCCTCTGCATTCCCTTGCAAAGTGTCCCAACTTGTGACAGTTGAAACACTCCACCTTTGACTTGTCATATCCAGCTGTGTCACTCCCATTGATAGTAATCTTTCTATCAGTTTTCTAGAAAAACGTTCATGTCCTCATGCTCAACAATGCTAACTGTCACTTCAAATCTAACTCTTCTAAGTCATCTTCATGGATTTATTCAAGATCCTCATGTACAAGTTGAGACCCATTTGATTGACTGGCCAAAAATGCATAAACATTGTCATCACTTAAGTTAGCAGTACTAACTTGAGTACTAGCAGTGCTAGCTTGAGTATTAGCAGTACTAACTCCATAAGCAGTATTAACTTCATTAGTACTGCTAGTAGATGACATAAAAGCCAAGTTCTGAGAACTTGAGCTTGAGCTTGAGCTTGCGGTTCCTTTAACCTCTTGTTCAACAATCTTGAAATTGTTGTAGAGATCATCAAAGCTCATTGTGTCTAGATCAGGTTTATTCCTCCAGACCACAACATGAGTATTCCACTCAGAAGGCAGACTTCTTAAAAATTTCAAATTAAGATCTTCTTGTGAAATATTTTCACCAAGGATAGCCAACTGACTTACAATCTTCTAAAGCCTGTTAAAAATAGACTCTGTGCTTGGAGCACTAAAGTTCTCATACATTTGCTTCAGAAGAGTCTTCTGAGTCTTCTTTGTGGCATCATTACCACCAAATCTTGTTTGTATAGCAGCAAACAAAGTCTTGGCATCCTTGTACTGATTAAATGTCAGTAGATGTTCATTTGGAAGTGCCATTAGCAACATACTTCTTGCCTTCACATCATTCTTCTTTTGAGTCTTTTCATCAGCAGTTACAGGACCTGGTATTAATGTAGTTGAGGAACCATCAGCATTTGTTGTTGTTTGAGCTGCTGGTTTGAATGAGTTTCCATTCTCTATGACATCCCATAGAGCATAGTCTTGTACTTGAAAGTATTGCTCAATTCTTAGCTTCCACATATCATATTCACCCTGTTTGAGAAGGGGCAACTTTGCAGTAGTATTGGTTTGGGTAGTTTCTAGATCCATCTCTTCCTTGTGAGTAAAGAAATCTTCTTGTTAGTTTCTTCTAGATCAAAGTTTCATAACACAAGCTCTGATACCACTTGTTGATCCCAACTTAGATCTTGCTAACCTTGTAAAAGGCTTAGTTGTATTGAATAGATTTAAGACAACTATGCTAAAAACTTTGTTAATACTAAAGAGTATGCATAATTTACTCTTTAATACTTAGAAGAATATTAATGTACCAGTGATTTGTATGAACAATGTAGTAAACTGTATGAACAATGATATAATCAAAAAGCTCCAATATTAATATGATGAATAATATGAGTACTCTGTCTAGTACTAGGGTTTATAACCTTGAAGCTATGAATGTGTCTATGATGTAATTATTGTAAAACCATAACCTAGGATCTCCTTTTATACACCAAGGAGTTCTTTACAAGATAACTACAAATCTTCTAAAATTCTATAAGATATCAACATATCTTCTAACTATATAAGATATGCATTGAATAAGCCCATACATATCACTAAACACGTCTTTATCTCTTCAACATTCTTAATCTTCATGCAGCAGTGTTAAGTCCTTCAGCAGTGTTAAGATAATACTAGCATTATTAACTTTACTCTAGCGGTACTAACTGGTTAGTACTATTAGTTATAACTCAAGCAGTATAAACTTTTGGCTTGGCAGTACAAAGTGTAAACCTTTAATTCCCAACAAAAGCCTTCTTAATGCTTCTAGTATTACTGCTGCTTATATTAGAGTTAATGCTGCTTAGTTGTGTTAGTACTGCTTAAGAACTTTAGAGAAAAATGCTAAGTGTTTACTACTGCTAGTACATAGTTAGTACTGCTAGTGTAAAGTTACTACTGCTAGTGCATATTAGTGTTGCTTAGAGACTTAAAAGAAAAACTGCTAAGTAGTTACTACTGCTAGTACAAAAGTTACTACTGTTAGTACAAAGTTAATGCTGCTGAAGGAGTTAATGCTGCTAGTGAAGAAGTTAGTACTGCTGAGTTAATTAGTATTGCTTATGTGATTTATATAAGTTATTTGTGTAAAAGTTATGTATAACTTATTTGTTTAAAAGATTTGATATTCTTAGGAAAGTATTGTAAGCCTTTTACGACTCCTTGGTTTATAAAAGGAGGTTCTAGGGCAAAGAGTTTGATATGAGTCATTCATAGAATTATCATAGCTTCAAGATCTTTGTAACCCTAATACTTTGAGAGTATTCATATTATTAATAATATTAGAGCTTTTGTTTGTGGAATTATATGTTCATATAATTACTGTTTCATTGATAGTTCTTCTTAATATTAAAGATTATATTCCGCATAATCTTTAATACATTCAAACAAAGTTTCTACTATAGTTGTGTTAGATTTATCTAATATAACGAGTCCTTATACAAGCTTAAGGAATTTGATCTATTGAAGTGGAATCAACATAAACACACATAAATGAACATATAGCCAAACGTTCATAGGCGTAAATGAACGAACGAGTTTTGTGTTCATGTTCATTCATTTAATTAAACGAACACATAATTTTGTTCATGTTCGTTTAATTAAAAATTAAACAGTCATAAATGAACTCTTAACCGAACGGTTTATGACATGTTCACTGAACGTTTGGTTCATTTACAGCCCTAACTTTTAGCTTTTTGGTTTACAAATTAGGTTAAAAAAGGGTTTTCGACTTTAGTCTTGTGCGATCGTTATACTGTGCAGCTCCACTTAATTTTTTACGAGTGTCCCGATGGTAAATGAATGTTTTTCATTTAACTGAATTTAGATTTTGTGCGATCATTATGTTTTTTGCTTGACTGGTGTGATGTTTGAGGAATTAATTTTATTTTATTCGAAAGTAGGACCCATGATATTTTTTTTTTAGACCACCGATCCAAAAAATGACCATTTTTTGAATTAGATGTTTTATGCATATACTGAATTTAAAGTGACAAATTATGATGTGTATTAAAGTTGAAGGACTTTTACTAGTGAATCATTTCTGTTGAAATAATCCAGTTGTCTTTATAGTCAAACTCATACTTGAAGGGCTAGTTTTGTAATTTTTTCTAACCCATATAGTTTGTGCTAGTTTTGTGTGTTTCTTTCTTATAGGGAAGTCTGGATTCTAACTGGGCTATATATTCATATCATCGGCTCATTCCAAGGTTTACATAAAATCTTCATCTCTTAATTAATATCTCCTATTTTGTCTTAGTATTAGTCTTTATATTTTTTATCATCTTGATCAATTATTTTAGGCTTTTAGTTTGGTTTACATCTGAGTGTTGTAGTGAGGTAGATTGTAAGAGTGATCTTGTATTCATTGGTGTTGCACCATTTAGAGGACAACACATTGACTTTTGTATTGTTTGATAAGCACATAGTTGTAGACTTATCTTCTTAAATTGTTAGTAATACAAATAAGCATGTAGGGATGTTGGCTGAGTGCAATATTAGGTGTTTTTATATAGGTTTGATTATTTATACATTGTATCAGAGCCTTCAATCACCTTGATTCTTGTTTCTTGACCATTTGTAGAAATGAGGGTTTGATCGATTTAGGGGTTTTCGATATTGGTGGTGGTTTTGGTATTCTAGTGTGTGGATCTTGGTTCTTGGGGACTTAATTGTCTTCTTGTGGTGGTTAATTGCTCAGATAGTCAAAATTAGGGTTTTCTTAAAAACTATAATTTGGGTGAGGGTCGAAGGGGCAGAGCCCTCGCGCGGTTTGGGGAAATGCCCCAAAACCTGAATGATTTTTAGGATTCTGGTATTTCCTGATTTCTTAAAAGATAGTTTTTCCCACCAAAAGACACACCTTTTCACCAAATGTGTCTTTTCCTGCCTACCGCTTTTAACCGATTCTAACTAACTTTTAGTTAGGTTTTCTAGAAAACAACAAACAACATAACCTTTCTGTGTATTGCTTTGACATCTCGTGCCTTAGAGACAAAGTGCGATTCTCTGAATTATCCAATTGAGGATTTTTTTGATACCTGAAGCATATAGGGTCAAAACACTTTAATTTGAAAGTGGTCTATACATGATTTAGAGAATATATCAAGACAGTTTGATTATAATCGACTCACAAACACACCAAAATTCTAACATCAAGAAGGGGAAGTATAAGTCTTCCATTGGTGTTAGTGTTGCTATTTGTGTGCTCGGTAACACCTTTCGCACCCTCTTTATCTTTCTGCATTTTATTATGTGTTCTCCCCTTGACCTACCACCTTGAGTAGCAAGGAAGCATGGGAACTACCTTCTATCTTAATTCTTGGTTTATTTTTCTTGAGTTGTCTCTGTGTTTTCTTGTTTCTCTGATTTGTCTTGTTTGTTCTTGATTTTCTGGTTTGTCATGTTTGTTCTTGGTTGTTTAAATTATGGCTGAAGTATTGATTAATGGATTGGATGCTGGTAATTATTTGTGTTTACAAACTAATGATAACTCTAATGATCCTATTATTAGTATTAAGTTGATTGGTACTGAGAATTATAAAATGTGCTCAACTGCTATGAAAATTGCTTTAGTGGTAAAAATAAAATGAGATTTATTGATGGTACTTTTGTGAAACCTGTTACGAGTGTTGTGCGTGCCCAACAATAGGAAAGATGCAATGTTGTAGTTCTTGATTGGATTCTTAGTTCTTTGTATCCTGGATTATATCTTGGTCAAGTTTATTATGAAATTGCTTTTGTTGTTTGGGAAGAGTTGCAAGAAACTTATGATAAAATGGATGGTTATGTTATTTTTAATGTGATTCATAAAATTAATGTTTTAAAACAAGGCGAATTGTTTGTTCTTGATCATTATCATAAGTTGAGCTTTTTATAGAGAAAATTTGATACCCTGACTTTACTGCCTGCTTGTACTTGTGCTGCTCATGAAGAGGTCTTAAAACATAATCATCTGGTTAGACGTATGCAATTTCTAATGGGTTTAAATGATGTCTACCAAAATATTATGAGTAATATTCTTACTAGGGACTTTATTCATGATGTGAAAGATGCTTTTAATGTGGTATCCAGGTAGGAGTCTCATAGGGGACTCCATCGTGGATCAGGGTCTAGGTCTAGAAGTCTTGTTACTTTTTGTGTTAAGTCTAATAATTTTAAGGGTAACGATTTCAAAAGGGGTAAAAATAATGCTAATAGAGGTCCTAATCCAAACCTACTGTGTAAAAATTATGGTCTAATTAGTCATACTATTGAAAGATGTTATGAGATCATTGGGTACTGATAACGCTCATTTTATACATATTTCTATATGTGTTATCTATGTTTATATATATATTTATTGGTTAATTATATGAACTTTTGATACTTAATAGACTATGGTTGCTATTGTAGGTTCATGTGACGTGTTGTGCAAGGAAACAGAAGAATATTGTTGTCCCAGTTGTAGAATACCTCTTGTTGGATCCCACTTTAATAGATCGAACTCCTTAAGCTTGTTTAAGGTTTAGTTATATTAGATAAATCTAACACAACTATAGTAGAAACTTTGTTATGTGTATTAAAGATTATGCGAAATCTAATCTTTAATATTAAAAAAATTCTTAATGAAACAGTAACACAAGATCACAATTTAACAAACAATAAAAGCTCTAATAATATTAAGAAAAATATGAATACTCTCCTAGTATTAGGGTTACAAAACCTTAAAGCTATGACAATTCTATGAATGACTTGTTTTTTGGTGATGGTATGAATCTCTATGCCCTAGGACCTCCTTTTATACACCAAGGAGTCCTAGTCGATTTATAATATATTCCTAAGACTTAGAATATTCTCTATGATCTATTCTATAAATAACTAATACTTATCATGTAAGTAATCTTGATCTCTAAATAATCTTTATCCTTTCTTCTGTCTTTATCCTTTCTCTGACAGTAGAAACTCTTTCAGCAGTCTTAATCTTTGAGCTGTAGTAACTTATACACTAGCAGCATTAACTGAGCATAAGCAGTAGTAACTACTTAGAATATTTTCTTCAATATTCACAAGCAGTACTAACTTTACACTAGAAGTACTAACTTTATACTAGCAGTACTAATATATACTAACATTAGTAACTATGAACTAGCAGTCCTAACTTTATACTAGCAGCACTAACTACTTAGCATATTTTTCATTAAACTTAATAAACAGCACTAACTTTAGCTTAGCAGCAGTAACACAAACCTGAGCAACAGTAACTCTAAGATCATCAAGAAGTCTTTTAATCCTAACAATCCTCCCCTAAACTTGATATTCTTCTTCAAAATCTCAAGTTTCTTCATTAAAAGCTTCATTAATCACCAGGAGGATGCTTCCAAACACTTCATGGATTCTTAAGCTGTTTTATGAGAAGTTTAAGAAGCTGATATGTCAATTCACTGAAATGATCACATTGAAACTTCTTGTTTAACATATCAGTAATTGTAGCAGGTGTAAGGTAATATTTCTTCTCTACCAACATATAGATCTGCATGTGTTGCATCCTTAAGAAATGTACTCTATAGGAGTCATATAGCTTCCATTCTAACACTCTGTTATCTTGTTGATTTCTAAATATTGTATCTTCTACATGAGGTTCAAACATTACCTTTAGATCACCCCATAGCACTCTCTCATAGCCCTCCTTTGGCCTTATTGACCCATGCTTAGCTTTTACCAATTTCCACAGAGTTTCTAAATTTTCCCTGTCAAAGTTTTTGAGCATATGACTGAAGATTAAGTACATCTTTAAACTTCCATCAGCCCTGATTATCTGGTAATAGGTTTTCTTCCCTTCTTTATGGATCTTCCAGTCAACAATGCTTGGAGGCTTAACAGCCAAAGGAATATCATCAATTGCTACTTTCTCTTTATCAAGAACAATTTCCATGAGCTCTTTAATCTTAGCTGCTTATTGATCATCATCTACTTTAGCTGTTTTTTGAACATCATCTACCTTTTACTTTTTAGTGACCTCTTGTTCCAGCTTAGTTCCTGCTCTCTTTGAACTACCTTCCACCAAATCTGTTCTGAAGTCAACAAATGTATTCACCCTTTTGAAAGCTTTGTCAAACATCTTCTGAATAGAATCAAAAGATTTATTCTTCAAGTCTTTGGGCTTCTTTCCTTCCATATTCTTCAGGTAAGTACATATGATTTTTCTTTGTTGAGCTTGATTTGGTGGTTTATTCCTCTTCTCTTTTGCTCTTTTAGCTGCAAAGTGATTTCTTCTTTGCTCTAAGAAGTGTACAAATAACCTTGCCTTTTCTTCATCAGTCAATTCTTCTTGCTTTTAAGCTTGCAGTCTTTAAGCCAACTAGTAATCAGCATCAACCTTAGCCTGAATATCATCTTATTCTTCAGTTAGTGCAACATTGGCTTAATCTTTCTCCCTTGCAAGTCTCTCTTCTTCATCAAACTCAGCTTGTAATTTTGAAGCAATTTCTTCATCAAGCCTGATTAGATCTTTCTTCTTTGGCTTCACAGGTTATTCTACCAATATTCCTTTGCCTTTGTCCTAAACTTTTGCTTGTGATGGTTGTGAAGAAATTGTTGTTGTTGTTGTTGTAGATGTACCCAGCTCACTAATGACAATTCATTTCCTTGGAGTTGAAATTGTAGCAGTTGTTGTAGTTGTAGCAACACTAACCTTTGTACTGGCAGCACTAACTGGTATACTTGGTTCTTCTACAACATTGGCTTTTACCTTGGCTTTTACACTTTTCAAAGCAGCAAGTGCTTGAGCGAAAGTAACTTCATCAACAGTCAAATTCACATCTTTAACAGCAACTTCTGTGATAGAACTAAAACACGTGATAGTTCTTGGATCATTTATAGCTCGAGGTTGTTTAGACCTCATCTAGGATGAATAACAATGATAATAACATGCAGCAGAATAAGAACAAATCAAAGTTATTCTAACAAGGTTTTTCATCATTATCTTCTCTACAATGACTACTACAAGCCCCAATTCTACCTTGATCAATGGTAGAACGTGTTATCTAAACTATAACAAGGAATCAAAGATCCTTGAGGCTAAACTACAACCAATCTAGGCGTCTACATTAAGACTTGACGCCTAGAACACACACACACTTTTCCTGATGTTCACATCTTGACACATACAGAAAATAACACGACCTATATCTCTTTATATAATAGAGATATTAGGTTTACAAAGGATAAGTATTAGGAAATAAACAAATCTTCCTAACTTTTATAATTATCTTCTAGGAAATCTTCTGTAATCTTCCATCTTTTGAAGAATTCCTCCTTTGTCTTTTAAGTCCTTCATCTTTCATATGTTTTGTCTTATCAACTCAAATATAATTCCCAACAATCTTCCCCTAGTTGATAATGACAAAACCATATAAGCACAAACTTCCCCTGAAGCTAATATATATATGAAAGAATAAGGATCCATGCAATTCCACCAAGGATCTGTAAGTTGCACATCTTCTTTGTAAATCTTCTTCCCCTTTTTGTCATAATCAAATAGGGGACTAAAATATGCAACTTTGATTTCAACAACCACAAACCACTATCACACTTCTAATCCAGCCTTCCAACAACTCAAATTACCCTCCATGACGCACCTTAAGATAAATGAACTTGAGCAGTAGAAACTTAAACTAGCAGTAGTAATAATGACTTACAGTAGTAAAAACCTTCACCTCATGTGGTGCATGTAAATGGTTAAACATTTTAACAATAAGCTTCTTCTGAAACCCATATGTTAACCATTTCTTGAATCTTCAATTCTGTAGGCTCTATGTAATGATTACTAATGAAGAAAACTAAGTATTACGAACTTGATGCTGAAGTAGAACAACCCAAACTTGTGTCTTATATCTTGTACTATCTACGTGACGTCAAACTTATAAATAAATCTGTGAAATATAAGTAGACCTCAATCTCTTGGTAAAAATCCTCATCTTCTATGAGACACATAACCAAAGTTATAGCAAATGTGAGCATTGAGCACCATAAAATTGTAAATCGCACACCTTTGCTAGATCCGTCAAGTCTTCGTCACAACATTGAAAACACAAACAAGTTACCTCCTGCTAAAAGGTATGATAAAACACAAACCCAAATAATTCCACTTCAACTTCAAATAGGTGATAAATAATATTCTTCGTAACCAATTATTTCAAATAATCCAAAAACGAGCCTTTAAATATGTTAAGAACATGTAAACCAAAATCCAAACAGTAAACACCAAAATCAAACAGGTTGTGTTTCTGTTTTGTCTGAGATCCATCATGTGTGTGTTGTCTAATATCTGCCAAAACAACCTTCTTTGTTGTCCGATATCGACTAGAACTGGCAGTGGAAACTTTAAACTCGAGCAATACAAAGTATAAGCTAGCAGTACTAACATTTAACAAACAGTACTAAGTACAAGAAACTAGCAGTATAAACAAGTATCCTTAGCATCATAAACATATTCAAACAATACTAACTTATAAAGGAAGCAGTACTAAATAATTACTACTGTTAAGGTACTCCTCCCTCTCATGTCTTTTAGCGACGCTTTTATCTGTCACAAAACAGTCATGAATCCATCACTAATTTGTATTCTCCTTCCTCCTAAAGCTGTTAGCAACACATTATTTGTCACTAAACTTTCACAAATCTGATTACTCCTTCCTCCCATGGCTTTTTGTGACGCTATAAGTGTCACTAATTCTTCATTCTTAAACATGACAAACGTGACAGTAGTATCTCATAACCCTAGCAGCTTTAACATTCCAATGAGCAGTTTCTTGGCCGTATTAATTCATGAACGCTAATAGTATTTACTGCTTCCAACCTTAACAGTAGTAAGTATACATGGGCAGTATCAACAAACCTCAAATAGCAGTATTAAGAAACATTAACTAGCAGCCTTAACGAGCATAAACTGTTTAGTTCAGTGCAGTAGAGTACCAACCATAAAGACTTTTAGAATTGTCTGTTTGCATGTTTCTTATCACAAGCAGAGCCCAAGAAGGTAATCTAGGCTTTGAAGGATCCAAGTTGGATAGAAGTTATGCAAGAGGAGCTTCTGTAATTCAAATTACAATAGGTTTGGACCTTGGTAGATTTACCACATGGCAAAAGGGCCATTGGTACTAAATGGGTGTACAGGAACAAGAAGGATGAGAGAGGTATTGTGATCAGAAACAAGGCTAGGTTGGTTGCTTAGGGTCACACACAAGAGGAAGGAATTGATTATGATGAGGTTTTTGCTCCAGTTGCCAGAATTGAAGCAATCAGGTTATTTTTAGCCTATGCCTCATATAAAGACTTTGTGGTGTACCAGATGGATGTGAAGAGTGCTTTTTTGTATGGCAAGATTGAAGAGGAGGTCTATGTTTGTCAACCCCTAGGTTTTGAAGACCCAGACTTCCCTGATAGAGTTTACAAAGTAGAAAAGGCTCTCTATGGTTTGCATCAAGCTCCTAGAGCTTGGTATGAGACCTTGTCCACTTATTTGTTGGAAAATAGGTTTCGGAGAGGACAGATAGACAAAACTTTGTTTATCAAGAGGGACCAAGGTAATATTCTGATAGTACAGGTATATGTAGATGATATCATTTTTGGTTCTACAAAGAAGAAGTTATGCATAGAGTTTGAGAAGATGATGCATAAGAAGTTTCAAATGAGCTTTATGGGTGAACTGACATTCTTCCTAGGAACATGGCAGGATGGAAGCCCAAAGACTTGAAGACTAAGTCCTTTGCCAATGTTCAAGAGTTATTTGATTAAGCAATGAAAAGAGTAAACATATTTGTTGATATGGATACAGAATTGGTAGGAGGTAGTGAAGTAAAAGATAAAGAAGGCAGTGAGAAAAGAGAAGAAAGCAGTTCTAAAAGAGCAGGTGATGAGCTAGAACAAAAGCCTTTAAAGAAACAAAAGATGTAAGATGATAAGAAACAGTTGAGCTTCAAAGTATGATGGAAGTCATTCCTGATGAAGAGGAAGTAGCAGTTGATGCTATACCTTTAGCTACTAAGCCTCCAAGCATTGTTGATTGGAAGATCATTAAAGAAGGAAAGATTGGCTACTATCAAAGCATAAGAGCTGATGGAAATTCAAAGAGGTACTCATCAATGATTCAGATGCTTAAAAGTTTTGATAAGGAAGATTTGGAAATTATTTGATTCCTGTAGAGTACACTTTGTGAGGTTTCAAGACATGCATATCTTTATGTTGGTTGAGAAGAGATATCCCCTTACACTAGCAACAATTACACAAATGCTGAATAGGAATCTTCAAACTAATCATTGCAATGAAATGTGTTATCAGCTTCTTAAGCTTATGACAAAGCAGCTCAAGAAACAATGAAGTGTTTGGAAGCAACCTCCTGGTGATTGATGAAGTTTTTAATGAAGAAACTTGAGATTTTGAAGATAAATATCAAGTTTAGGGGAGGATTGTTAGGATTAAAAGTCTTTTTGAAGTTACTGCTATTAAGGTATTAGTTACTGCTGCTAAGCATAAATTAGTGTTGTTAGTAATCTTAATGAAAAATATGCTAAGTAGTTAGTACTGCTAGTTACTACTGCTAGTGTAAGTTACTACTGCTAGTGTATATTACTACTGCTAGTTACTACTGCTAGTAATGTTAGTACTGCTAGAGTAAAGTTAGTACTGCTAGTGTAACTTAGTACTGCTGGTGAAGATTGAAGAAAACTTTCTAAGTAGTTAATGCTGCTTGTACACAGTTAGTGCTGCTGGTACAAAAGTTACTACTGTTGGTGTTGAAAGTTAATGCTGCTGGTATAAAAGTTACAACTGCTGAAAGATTACAACTGCTGAAAGGATAAAGACTGCTCAGAGAAAAGATAAAGATTGCTTATGGGATATGTATGAGATATTTTTGTAAAAGATACGTATAAGTTATTTGTTTAGAAGATCATGATAACTTAGGAAAATATTGTAATCCCATTAGGACTCCTTGGTGTATAAAAGGAGGTCCTAGTGTATAGAATTCTAGGTATCAAAGAATCAAATTGAGTCATTCATAGAATTTTCATAGCTTCAAGATTTTGTAACCCTAATACTAGGATAGTATCATATTATTTGTAATAATAATATTGGAGCCTTTATTGTTGAATTAAATTGTGTTCTTGTGTTACTATTTCATTGAAGAATTCTTTTTATATTAAAGATTAGATTCTGCATAATCATTAGTATTATTAAACAAAGTTTCTATCATAGTTGTGTTGGATTTATCTTGCATAACTAAATCTTACACAAGTTAAGGAATTCAAGATCCATTAAAGTGGGATCAACAAGCAGAATGGGCAAGCAAAACATATGAACAAAACTCTCATGGATAAGGTACGCTATTTATTGATTCAGTCTGGATTGCCCAAGACCCTCTGGGCGGAAGCGACGTGTACGGCCGCATATTTTATCAGTAGGTCACCATCGACAGTGATTGAGAAAAAGACACCTATAGAGATGTGGTCAGGACATCCAAGTGATTATGAGATGTTGAGGATTTTCGGTTGTGTCGCATATCCATACGATAAAGAAGGTAAGCTCGAGCCAAGAGCGGTAAAATGCGTTCTTTTAGGGTTTCCTGAGGGTGTGAAGGGGTACAGACTATATAGGCTTGATGATGAATCACCTAAAATAGTCACTAGCAGGAACGTGGTCTTTAATGAAAGTGTCATGTACAAATACACGTTGAAGGATTCTGGTGCAGGTGCTGATAAGTTTGTTGAGGAATTACAGGTTGAGGTGGAACTGCAAAGGTTAATTAATCGTACGTCTAAGGAAGATCAGAAAGATCAGGAAGATAGCAATGATGAAGATGCAGGGGATCAAGAAACTGATCAGACATTGGACCTCACAGAGTATTAGTTGGCTCGGGATAGAGAGCGAAGGACAAGAACGAAACCTTTAAGGTTTTAAGATAAAAGTAATATGGTTGCTTACGCGTTTGTTGCAACAGAGGAAGAAGATACTCATGAACCATTGACATACCAAGAGGCAGTTTCTTGTGAAGACAGTTCTAAGTGGAAAGCTGCTATGAAAGAACAGATGGATTCTTTTAGGAAGAACAAAACCTGGGAGTTAGTAGATCATCCAGTTAGGCAAAAGCTGGTGAGCTGCAAATGTTTGTTCAAGATAAAGGAAGGAATTAACGTTGTTCAAAAGCCTAGGTACAAGGCAAGGTTGGTGGCTCGTGGATTCACACAGAGGGCAGGTATTGATTACAATGAAGTATTTTCTCTGGTAGTTTGACACACATCTATTCGGGTTATACTTGCATTGACTGCATACTTGATGTAAAGATGGCATTTTTACATGGAAATCTTGAAGAAGTGATCTACATGAGGCAGCCATCGGGATATGAACAAGGAAACAAGGTATATTTGTTAAAGAAATCCCTTTATGGTTTAAAGCAGTCACCTAGGCAATGGTATAAGAGGTTTGATGACTAGCAACGGGTTTAAGGGTAGCAGTTATGACAGCAGCGTATATTACAGGAGTTATGCAGCAGGTGAGTATATCTATTTATTGTTATATGTAGACGATATGCAAATTGCTTGTAAGAGCAAGGCTAAGATTAGGTCTACCAAGTCTTTGCTTAAAAAGGAGTTCGACATGAAGGAGCTTGGGGAAGCAAAGAAGATTCTTGGTATGGAGATCGTCAGGGATCGGAGCCACAAGATTCTAAGGGTGTCACAATCTGGGTACGTTTCTAAGATTTTAAATAATTTTAGAATAGAAAACGAGAAATCGGTTAAGATGCCATTGGGTAGGCACTTCAAGTTGTCATTGAAGGATTGTCCGGTTAGAGATTGTGATGTTGAAAGGATGGGTAAGGTGCTATATGCAAATGCGGTTGGGAGCTTAATGTACTTGATGGTGTTCACGAGGCCATACATAGCGTATGCGGTAAGTGTAGTTAGCAGATATTTGGTGAATC
>BQNB010029595.1:0-55623 GCA_026074375.1 Tanacetum coccineum
TTACAAGTTTCTCAAAATCCCGGAGGCATTTTTATTAATCAATCAAAATTTTCTCTTGAAATATTAAAGAAATTTGGGATGGATTCGTGTGACCTTGTTGATACACCCATGGTGGATCGACTCAAACTGGATTAGGACCTCTTAGGGATTCCAGTTGACCAGACTCGATTTCGTAGTATGGTCGGCTCCCTAATGTATCTCACTGCCAGCAAACCCGACCTCGTATTTGCTGTATGCATGTGTACTAGGTATCAGGCTTCGCCTACCAAAAAGAACCTTGAAGCACTTAAACGGGTCTTTTGGCATCTCAAAGGAACCATTAATTGGGGCCTTTGGTATTCGAAAGACACCGCTATGGCACTAACAGCCTATGCAGATGCGGACCATGCAGGTTGTCAGGACACACGAAGAAGTACGTCAGGAAGTGCTTAGTTCCTTGGAGATAAATTAGTCAGCTGGTCATCAAAGAAACAGAAGAGCACTGCGATCTCAACTACAGAGGCAGAATACATTGCCATGTCTGGATGTTGTGCTCAGATACTTTGGATGAGATCACAGCTCATAGAGTACGGCTTTGCCTTCAATAAAATTCCCTTGTATTGTGACAATCGCAGTGCCATTGCTCTCTGCTGCAATAATGTCCAGCACTCCCAGTCCAGGTACATTGACATACGACACCATTTCATAAGAGAGCAGGTTGAGAAATGCGTGGTTGAATTGTACTTCGTGACAACGGATTATCAGCTCGCGGACATATTCACAAAAGCATTACCAAGAGAGCGGTTTGAATTTCTACTCCCGCGTCTTGGTATGAAGAGTATGTCTCCGTAAACTCTTAAACGTCTTCAGGAAGAAGAAGAGGAGTAGAAGATAGTCTTCCTATATCCTATGTAAATATGTACATATTCAAAACCAAAAAGAAAATACAAAAATATAAAACCTATAAATACCATAAAAATCAGAAAATAGAAAATACCAAAAATAGTTTTTCAAGACATGTCTTCCGTTTATCGATAACGTTTACGGACCTAGAAATGTCATTTAATAATGACACGGGTCTTTAAATGAAGCTCGAACGGAAGTTCAAACTTTTCAAAACATGTCTTTATGGCTTGCAGTTATTTCAGACTGCAACCCGTTTTTCACATTGAGGAAAGCATGTCGCCAAAACGACAGCTGTTCCTGACAACGGGTGATTAAGTTCTCCCAGGCATGGATTACTTTATATCCATGCAACCTCGATCTAATGTACACTTCAGTGCGTTATTTCCTGATGCAGAAGAGAAGTCTTCTGTCTATCCATATAATTTTCCGTCTATGATTCTTCAGAAAATTATTTGGTTTTCACATGGTGGTTTAATGTTGTTGGAAAATCAATCGGACTTGTGTTTTCATAAATTTAATACTCAATCAACGACTACAGCTCTTTTAATAGAAAACGAGTCATTGATTGAGGGGGAGAGTATTTTTCAAAATTTATGACATTTATCGGGCATCTTAATACATTGAACAATTAACTGAGAAAAGATTTGTATCTAATGGGGTTACATTTTAAATGGGAGTTAAACTTGTGTTAACTCAAAAAGGCCAAATTTGTCAGTTATATGCAAGTATAGGGTCTTATGTGCTATTTGTTATTTGTTTCCTAAACTTATAAAATATAAAGGACCATTTGTGTCATTTATGCATCTTAGATAAACCCTTAGTAATACTTATATCTTAAATGGAAATGAAATAAGAAAAGGAGGGACCAAAACTGCCAGATTCTGAAAGTTTAACCTAGGTATAAATGGTCCTCTGCGTTTTGACTTGGTCAAAACTCCAAAAAAAACCAGTCAAACGCATTTCATCTTTTCTCTCAACCCAAAGCGCAACTCATATTGCGATTTGCTTGATTCGTGGCCCTCTGTGTGATTTCTTGTTTAGGTAATGCTTGGTTAATGTTCTTAATCATCTATCATTGCTTTGTCCACAACTTCATGGCCCTAATCACATTAAATCTTATATTTTGAAGGTTCTCGCGCATAATCTTCATCTAAATCTAGGTTAGTGTTTGTAATTGAGTTTTGCTTGCAGGGTTAGCATAAGATTACATATATGATGCCTCGTTGATGTCCTATTTTGTTTCCCCTATCTCTCGTTTATGGCATTATTGATTTTCGTGTAGTTAGTTGACTTTCACTAGTCAAACGACCTTAATTTTTATTGTTATATGTTGCCATTGCTTGCAAGATGACTGGGAATAGTGCTCAGATGTTATTCAGTTGCCCAATCGTTCTTAGGTTTTGATTTAGTGAATATTGGTGAACTGCGTTTTGTTATGATGTTCTTGATTGCGTTTTGTTATAAGGTTCTTGGTTGCGGTTTGTTGGAATGTTCTTGATTGCGTGTTAACAGTCTTGGTTGCGATTTGCCTTTTATATTATTAGCTGCGTTTTGTTGTTGATTCCTAACTGCATTTTCTCCTTGATAATCCCATTGCGTTTTGATTAATAAATATTAAGCAGGGTCAAAACGCAGTCATTGCGTTTTGTATAAGAAGACCATTAAAATATTAAAATATTAAAACCCTCATTTCAATTTTTTTTAAATGATTGCGTTTTGTATTTTTTGAATATAATATTCCTTGCGTTTTGTCTGATTGCGTTTTGGCTTTTGCGATTTGTCTCTTGCGTTTTGAATGGACTGCGTCTTGATTATTTTTATAAAATAGTCATTGCGTTTTGATTACTTGCATCTTGATTGGTTTATGTCTGTGACTTGTGTGTGATTGCGTTTTGCTGGCTGATTGCGTTTTGTATCTTGCGTTTTGTTGCCTGCGTTTTGTCCTATTGCGTTTTACCTAGTGGGTTTTAACCTCTGCGTTTTGTCTAGCATCACTTGACAACTACGATTTGATCATTGTGGTTTGGTCATTGTGTTTTGTCTTCTCTTCCATGAGTTTACTTCCGTTGACTCAAGAGTTGACCAAATCTATTGATTACCACTTTAACATGATCTAAGTGTCCTTTTCCTGGATTTAGTCCATAACTGATTAACTCCTGAGCATTTGCTCACATCTAACATCTCCTGTCTGTATGTATGTCTCTCTGTGGATGTAATTGTGCAGATACAATGGCTGATGTTAATGTCAATGCTCCTGCTGAACAAGCACCTGCTATGGCACCACCCACTCGAACAGATGATCAGATCCTGCCTCGCAGCAGTTGGGTGCCTGTAGGAAAAAGCAACTGCTATTTGGATGTAGAAAAGTCACAGAGCAATCCAATCTACAAGATTGCTGTGGATATTCTGAAGCACACCAACTTCTTCAGAGCTTTCACTGCTTCCTCGACAATTCCATCGATCTATATTCAGCAATTTTGGGACACTGTTCGATATGACAAAAACACCGGGAGTTACAGATGTCAACTAGATGAGCAATGGTTCGATCTCACCAAAGACACACTCAGAGACGCCCTTCAGATCACACCAGTCGACAACAACAATCCATTTTCTTCCCCACCAACACCTGATGCTCTCATCAACTTTGTCAACGAACTGGGTTACCCGAAAGTTGTCAGAACCTTATCTGTTGTCGTGACTAATGACATGTTTCAGCCGTGGAGGGCACTCACTACTATCATTAATTTATGTCTTACGGGAAAGACTTCAGCGTTTGAGAGACCAAGAGCTCCGGTGTTACAGATTCTTTGGGGCATCGTCAATCGAGCCCATATTGATTATGCAGAGAGTATGTGGGAAGAATTCATCCAATCCATCCATTCTTTCGTCGAAGACAAAAAGAATCTGGCACTGCATACTCAGGGAAAGAAGAAAGCCAATCCTATTGTGATCCCAAGTATTAGGTTCACAAAGTTTATCATCCATCACTTACAAAGAAAGCACAAATTCCACCCGAGGCCAAATTCTCCACTTCATTTGCCTTATGAAGAGTATGTTCTGGGATATCTCAAGTTTAGTGCGAAAGGAACCAAACAGGAAGTATTTGGGATGCCTATTCTGAATGATCTTATCACTGATGACATTCGAGGTGAACAATACTACAATGTGTATCTAGAGAAAGTAGCTAAGCATCAAAGATATCTTGCCGGTGAAGAAGGTAGTGATCCTGACTCTCCCGCACCTAAACCTGCTACAACTACCAAACACGAAGAAACCAAGAAATCTAAGCCTTCAGCACCTAAAGCAGCACCAGTCACAAAACTGGCAGCCACCAAGGACTCCAAATCTACTTTATCTCAACAATCCAAATCTGCACCTGCCAAGCCTCAGGAAAAGAAACAAAAACTGGTTATGGAGACATCTGAGGCACCATCTCAAGCCAAACGATCTAAAGCTGGTGAGGTGAAAAGGAAGCGAAAGCCAAAGTGCTCTTTACAGTTAATTGATGAATTCGTAGATGAAGGTATTCCCGTGAATGAACCTAGGTTTGATGATGAAGAGGCTGATATGTAAAAGGAAGTGGAAGAAAGTTTGAAGGATGTTTACGCTGCACATCGGGGTCCACTTCCACCAGTGGTCTTTAGAGAATCCGACTCTGGGAGACGTCAACCACTTCCAGAGGTTCAGGGTAAGGGGAAAGAGAAAGTTATTGAAGAACAAGTTGCCCTTGATCTACTAACCCTTCAGACACCAAAGAAGAAGAGCCATGTTGAACAATATATCTTCTAAAGGCGCAGTTCTGCACCAACTGAACCCTCAGGTCATGATAAATCTTCTTCATTGTATGCGGAACTTGGTCTGAGAATTGTTGGAGATCAAGACGAGGCCAGGGCTGGACCACCATACCCGGGTAGTATATAAGATGAAGTCAGGTCTTGGAGAACCATGGTTGATTGATGCTGCAGGTGTATCTCAACCTTAATCCAGTCATGCTTTTCATGCTGGACCAAACCGTGAACACATGGACTTTGAGGTCACTGATACTTCAATTCAACAAAACCCTGAGCAAATGGATGAAGAGTTCACTACAACGGCTTACCCAAATGTTCAGGAGAACCTTAAACTCCTAACTGAATATCAAGTGAGACTTGAAGAACCTGCAAGCTCCGCTTGAACCTTGTCTTCTCTACAAAATCTTGACAAGGAACTCAGCTTCGCCTATCAGTTCCTTGTGGAGAAGTCACATGAAGACGAACCTGAGAAAACCAATACTGAATCGGAGGTTCAGTCAATGGTCACGGTTCCTATTCATTAGGACACCTCTTATGTTCCTCTAATGACCACTTCGATTATTGATCTCATAGTTTCTCAACCAGTCTCCACAACGGTTCAAGCACCACTACCAACATCAACAGCAACTGTCACAGCAATCACAACAATAACATCTCTTCTACCACCACCAAACTCAACACAGCAAGGCTCCTCATATTCGATCTTAATTAACGGATCGGTGGAGCTTGAAAAAAATTGGCGGATCTGCTACAAGACAACTTAGCCACTGGAGGATAGATTGGGACCAAAATGGGTCCCTGATTGTACAAATTAGAGAATCTTGATATTCCCCATCAGGTGAGCAAAGCAGTGGATGAAATTGTCACGGATGCTGTTGACTGGGCTATTCAAGCTCCACTCAGGGATCGCTTCAGAGATTTGCCAGAAGCTGACATGAAAGAGATTCTTCACCACCGCATGTGGGAAACCAAATCCTACGAAGCTCATGAAGATCACAAGAAGCTGTACGAAGCTCTGGAGAAGTCAATGGACCATGATCACTCTGAACAGCTCCTAACTGATTTGGCTGAAGCACGAAGAAAGAAGAAAAGGAGACATGAGTCACCAAAAACACCACCTGGGTCTCCACCTCATCAGCCACCCCCTCCTCCACCACCTGCAGGTCCATCTGGAACTTCAGGAGCTTCTGGCGCTTCTGGATCGTCTCAACTGCCTCCTCCTCCTCCACCTCCATCCACCAACCAGAGTGATCAGTCAAAAAGCACAACTGCCCCAAGCTCTTCAAAGACAGCGACTTCAGCTGAATATACGGCTTGGACGACTACTGACACAAGACTTAAGCCGTCTGTCTCATCAATTCCTGAAGATCTACATATGGATGCTGATTCGGCTCCCGACGAACAGGTATATTCGTCTAATGATGAAGACATCGGGAATGATCATATTCCTAAGGTGAATTTGATGCAAGATTGGTGGAAGCCACTTTTTGAGGAAGACAGACCTGCTACACCAGAACCTGCCTAGTCCATTCCATCATCTGACCTGCCTGTCCCAATGAACAACTGGGTATATGCTCTTGCGTCTACCTATGCACCTCCACCGAAGAACTCGTAACTTGCTCAGACCGGTGACATGGCAATATTTATGGATTGGTACTGTAAACAGCAAGGGATCACTGAACTTACCCAAAAAGGCCTAGAAGGCCCTGCATTTGAAATTGTCAAAGTCTTCCATCTTAATGTGATTCATCTCCAGTACCAAATGGAAGAATGCCATAAACTCCTCACCGATCAAGTGGACGATGCAATCATCAGGTATAATGTCAGCAAACCACTACCACTGGGTGGTCAACCAGGGCAAGTCACAATTCAAGCTGACTTCTTCTTCAAAAAAGATTTCGAGTATCTAAGATATGGTAGCAAGGGAGGCAGACCTGCATTGTCAATCTCGAAGATGAAAGCGGCGTGTTATCCTGATGTTGGTTTAGAGAAAATGGTACCCGATCAGATGCGGATTGAAGAAGAATGCAAGTATGACATTGTTGCTATGTATGGTATTTCTCACTGGTGGTTCCAAAGACAACGATTCTACATTGACAGACACACATCTGAGGGTGACCGCAGAGTTGTACGGACTCATATGCACATTTTAAGTGTTGTTATAATTGAAGTTTTCTCCTTATATGGGTACGATTACATGAAGACGATCGTCCTTCGTAGAGCTGATCTTAATGAATATATTATTGCGGAAAGGGACTTCAAATATCTGTACCCGAGTGACTTTGAAGATCTGTACTTATTGAATCTTCAAGGTCATCGGAACCATCTTTCACCCAAAGATAAGAAGATCCTTTCTACTGCAGTCAACTTATAGATCAGAAACCTGGTTATTAAACAACGGGTAGAAGACTTTCAACTGGGGATTGAGAGCTATCAGACTCAGCTAAACCTCACCAAACCTCGATGGGATGCAACTGGTTTTGAGTTCAAGCACGACTTCACCGTCATTGACTCTCTAAGAGCCGTCACATTTAGGGATAAATATGGGGTTCAGATGATCATACGGTTCAATGAGATCCACAAGTTCAGAGGCGGCACTCTGCAACAGATTGATGAGGCATTGGACTATCGGGTCAAGGAATTCAAGGTTAACAGGATGAATCCGGGTTTGAACATACGATTTTGGACAAGGAAAGATGTCGACAGAAGCAAGGAGTTCATGTTTTCCATTCAGAAATGGCTTAAGACAAGGAGGATCTTTCGTAACCTGGAAAGCTTTGTTGGTGGACGAATAAGAGAATGAGACTACAGACTTCTGCAGTGAACCGAATGATCACATCATCTCTGCAATCAAGATCCATATTTTGTAGGGTATATTTCTATATGTTGGTGTAATATGTCCATTATAAAGTAGTGATTAAGACGTGTTTTGTATCAGTTTATTTGGTTTTATGAGTTTGTGTCAAATTTGAAACCATTAGAACAAACTCACAATAACTGACATGAAATATGTCCCTTACTAATTGAGGGGGAGCATGAATATGTTCCATTATCGACTAGTATAAATCAGACACATTTTCTCCCAAATTTTCCTAACTTAAATCAATTGAGATCTAAAATCTCAACGGGTTTGCAATATTTGATCGGGGGAGAGAATGTGATTTTAATATGAAAATCTGATAAAAATGTGATCTTTTGGACTTAAGTGTAGGCTCTCCCATATGTGCTAAACTCTTTTGAATATCGATGCACATATTGAGGGGAATGGTGTATGATGGCAATTGTGGAAATACCAAAGACCGACCATGTAATTACTTTATCAGAGTTATAAGGATGGTAAGGTTAGGTACTCGTTCCCACGATCCCGCCAGAGCCGGAGGGATCTACCCAGGGACAATCCACTAGTTAGTGTAGAAGTCCTTAGGTATGATTACAGAAGGAGTAATGTGAGAATAAGGGAATAGTGCGGACTGAGATGGAGCTAGTACTGGAACATACCCAACAAGGTACTAGTAATGAAGTCTCGGTAAGCACTGAAGGGGTTGAAGAATGAAAAAGAAATGTTAAGATAAAGGGTGAAAAGAAAGCAGCCCTCCTTAAACATTAGGCAGAAACCGGGTCACTACATATGCTGTCAGAATCACATGGTTGATTGCTGACATTGAAGACAAGTATCATGGACCCAGTGATACGCTGCACAACCCTCCCTAGCCACTCAAGATCCCTCAAAGGATTCTTGTTTCATTTCTCACGGAGATCAATACATTTCTATCGTCTCTCTCACTCCGAGTTAGACGATATTGAAAAGGTGGCAGTCCGCTCCAGCCTCCGACTACTAAAACCAAAAGTGCACTATTGAGTCTAGAGCCATGAGATCATCCATAAATCTCGTTAGGACACTAATACAAACTATGCTTGTTCATCACACACTGTGATAACAAGTAAGATCCTAAGAGTCCTACGCATTATCCTCGTGGTATTGCCAGAACATCCGAGTGATACGAAAGTACTCACAATGAAGATGGAAATCCTTCTAGAGCCATCATCAAACAAGCTCTTGGTAGGTGACATGTGAGATCCATTATGGATCAAACTTGTGACAAATGGAAAGCAACGATGGTGCGATTCTTTATGAATCAAACTTGTTCCAGGAAGTGAATTGACGAGTAGTTTTTGGAAAACCTTTCGATGTGCTCAACAACTGATTTTCGAGCACATTGACTGTGTATATCTTTCAAAACAAATGTGTTTCTGATGAAATTTGACTTTATGATATAAAACCGTCGATGTGTCACAAAAACTCCTTTCTGAGTGACACACGATTGACTTTCAAATCAATTTTTCATTAATCAGTGGGTTTTTAATTCACTGGTTCACTCACTCCGTGTTTTGTCTACTTTGAGATGCTCCGGTTTGAGAACGGCTAGCACAACTGCGAAACCCTGTCAAGGAGATTTTTCAGAATTCTACCTGATCATAGGCAGTATTTATACTGATTAACGGGGAACCATGGTTCTTGCAACCTTATTCAACGAAAGTGAACAAAGACACTCTCGTTCGTTTATTACTAACATATACTTGCGGGAATCCTCGACGGTAGCAGCTGGTAGCAAGAGACATGTCAATTCACAACCCCATGCTCACACTTCAAACTCATTATCAAAGACATGATGATAGCTAAAAGACCTACAACACAGCTTCCGCAACTCTATCTAGAAAAGTGTGAGCATGCGGGTCCGAAGGTCACAACATCACAAGAAGGCAATACTCTACAACAAGGATGATTAAGAGATTTACTGTAGATGATGATCTCAAAGAAAGCTCAAAGATCACACAAGTCTAAGGAACAAAGCTCAAAGATCACTACTTGCAGTACAATGACTGATCATGAAGAATCAAAAGACTACGAGTTAGAGTCAAAGATCAACTCATAGATTGATAGGATTTAATTTGTATTTTCTGGGGTGACCTCTCTTAGGGAGAGATTGTTAGGATTATGAAAATCCATGTAAAAGACTCGGTCACCCCGTGTAATGTCTAGCATAGGTTAGCTCGTAGCTTTAATATTAATCGTCTAATTACCGTATGACTTATGGTGTTGGGCCGGGTCTTTACCCACATGTTAGCCCACTCCATAGCCCACTTAAGGGCACAAAACACTTGTATTTATACCCCCTTTCCAGCCATGGGAAGGGGTTGGTTGTTCATTATATGATAAACACATATAAGGTGTATTTTCTCTCACTAGAACTCACTTTCTCTCTCTAAGATAAATTGGCCAACCCCTAAATCATTTATTGTGTTATGATATCCAATATACTACACAATGGGGGCGACGTGTCTGGCAAGGGTCGACCCACTCGGTCGACCTTTCCATTGCGAGTAGTCTTAGATACTGTTAGTGTCGTGGGTAGTGACATGGGCAAAAGTGGTGTCAACGCACTTATTTTTCGTACAACACCAGAATCTATAATACCATACACAAAACACCCCTCCTATGGAAGACCCTTTGGCTCACACAAACCTCACTAAAACACAAGCAAAAAAACTGCAAGAAGTCCACCGCGTGGGCTGGTGGTGGCGGTGCGAGAGGTTAACAGCCTTGGCTGGTATGGTGGTGACGCCGTCGTGCTCGGCTGGTAGAATGGCGCCAGGCTTCAACGCCATCGTACCTCTCCCCTCTTATAGTTTTACCCTTAACTAATTAATTTTTGTTTTTAAGAGTTTGTAATGATAATATCAAGTAAGGGTAATATGTTACTATATATATCAAATTTTTTTATCTATTTCTAGTAGATGTGTCAATTTGAGACCCATTGGTTAAATCTGGGTCTAGTTGGGTATAATTATAGTTGGGTCTAACATTACTCCCTTAATATTATAGGTGGGTCTAGTTGGATCTCACAACGGGTCTAGACGGGTCTCCCTTAAAATTATAGATGGGTCTCCCAAGGGGATTAGACGGGTGTAGCGGATCAAAAGTTTTTTTTATACGTTTTCATTCGTTTTTATCCATTTTTATATGTTTTTATACGTTTTGTACTTTTTTTGCGTTTTCATCCGTTTTAGCGTTTTTATACGTTTTCGACCATTTTCGTCCATGTTTGTACGTTTTCGTCCGCCTTCGTTCGTTTTCAACCGTTTTCGTACGTTTTTAAATGTTTTCGTCCGTTTTCGAATTTCATTCGGTTTCGACCGTTTTCGAACGTTTTTGTCCGTTTTCACCCGTGTTTGTCGGTTTTGACCGTTTTCGATTGTTTTTGACCGTATTTGACCGTTTTCGTCCGTTTTGGACCGTTTTCTATCGCTTTCGTGCTTTTCGACCATTTTCGCCCGTTTTCGAGTGTTTTTGAACATTTACGAATGCTTTTAAATAGTTTTGTCCGTTTTTAAACGATCAAAAACAGTCGAAAACAGTTGAAAACGGATGAACACGCTCAAAATCGGTCGAAAACAGTCAAAAACGGACGAAAACTGTCAAAACGGACGAAAACGGTCGAAACGGTCAAAAACGGTCGAAAATGGTCGAATACGGACAAAAACGTACAAAAACGTATAAAAACGGATAGCGAATCAATTTGGTTACTACATAGAGCATCGTTGGCTTCTAAAATTTTTTTTTTTTTTAAAGTTACTAAAACCTATCTAGACACGGACCCAAGCCATCTACACCCGACCCATCTAGACCAATGTTTCTAGAAGACCCATTTAGACGAAGACCCATTTAGACCCAGACCCAAACCCAACCCACCTATTTTGCCACCTCTAATTTCTAATATTAGACAAATCAATTAGGACATGCCAAAAATAAAACGTGGACAATAATATTTAGGAGATGATTTGCACACTTCACTTATTGATTGACACACTCAAAATGTGTGTATGTTACCATTTATACCCTTAAATTACTTAGTGGAGTGTGTAAATCAAGACACAGATACAAAAGGTATAAATGGCAACACACACATTTTGAGTGTACCAATCAATAAGTGGAGTGTGCAAATCACCTCCCATAATATTTGGATGGAAAGAGTATCAAGAAAACGTGGACAATAATATTGTGATGGAGAGAATATTTATTTTCCTATTTTTATAAACTCAATTATATAGTACTTCATTTCTCAAAATAATTGTCCATCGAGGAAAAATGCGTAGTTTAAGAAAATATTATCATTACATATTTCTTTTTTTACTTTTTGCAGAATTACAATTATGCTCTTAACTAATAGATTTATAAACTTTTTAAATGTGTAATAATAACTTTAAGTGACAGTAATATAATAAATTTGATTTAAATTCATTATTGTATTTATTTTTAAAAGTAAACAATTAATTTAAAACAACAAATATAAATTTTGAAAGGATGAATATTTGATTAGAAAAAAAAGAAACTAAAAGAATACTATTGTGCTTAGGAGTTTGACAAGTGTTGAAACAAAATTAAAATAAAAACGTCGTGGGGTTACAGGTTACAAATGTTTGAATTTCACATCTCAATTGAAGTTGACGTATTTATTTCTTATTTTAGTCATAAATATGTCGACTGGATGTCGGTATAGCATTATTGATAGCTCCTCCATGTACTATTGAATTGACATCTTTTATTCATTCCATTGTACTAGTTTTAATGTCAGTTCAGGCATGAGACTTAGACATAAAACACGAGTTAAGTAATAATTTCATTATTGCGATTTTAAGTAAACTATATGTTTTAAAAAAAATATCTAATGTTTATATGTTGATTATGTTGTTTTTTACTTTGCTTCGTATAAATTAATATAAACTCACTTTAATTCTTACAGTTTTTGTTTTTCAGATTTTTTTTACTCTCAAACTTTTATTCGTAATAGTTATATCTTAAATATTAATCAACAAATTAATTACATCAACCCGTGCAAGCACGCAATTTGAACAGATAGTATAACGGGTAATAATATATGAATAATTTTGTTTTGAAGTTAAATATTGTGACAATTCATAAATTCACGATTTTGTGATGTTTAATATATTTTTATAAAATTATATTAACTTTTTAATACTTAAATAGTTACAATACTAATACACGCACGAGTTTTACATAGTTTTTCCATTATGTGTTAATATCAGTTGATATTTTGTATAGATTTTTTACACAAATGATTTGACTTTGTTTAACTGAAATTTTAGTTATCATGTTCTAGACATTATGTGTGTTTAGTAGCAGCCTTCATTTTGATATTTATATTCCTGTTAATAATAATTTACGTTGATTTTTAAACCGTACGCGAGTTAAACTTTTAAAGAGGAATATCACGAGTTTAATTGCGGGTAGTTTAAAAAGAATACCTTTTTCCGGATATTCTTACTTAATCTCATAAAGAATAATAACATGAGTCGTTCGTATATTTAAATCTCATGTATTCATATACATTTTTAGGTAACTCGTGTTTTTCTTTTTATATATTTACTATTTCGTGCAAATACATTAGTTTAATATATAATAATATATATAACAGTAACATATCGTTGTATTTTTTATAAAATATAAAGAATATGAAGTATTTAATAAGTTTATAAAGTTATTAAAAAAACATAAAAATTGTTAAGTACATTTTATTCAAATTTAGCAACTAATTACCCTCTCCCGTGTTTTATTTTTTACAAAATTGACACATATGTTTTTTTAGCACATTTTCTAAATTACATGAAAATTTAATATTTTGGCCAAAGTGAGATTTCATTTTGACTTTTATTAGCCAATCACATTGTTTGATTTTGCTAAGTGTTAAAATAGAATTAGACAATAGCCCTTGCTTTTATTTTGATATTTATAATCATATGTATATATATATGTTTTATTTTTAAAACAATATATATGTTGTATTTTTAAAATATAAAGTATAAGGAATATGAAGTCAAAAGGGGTATTTGTTTTTTTTTTTAAGTTATTTAAAAACATAAAAACTTATAAGTTTACACTTAAGTTCATATAAGTTATTTAAAATTCAACCACTAAAGTTTTATTAATTACCTCTTTTTTTTAAGTTTTTAACCACATTTTTAACACATATTTTTTGTGGATGTTTATTCTACATTTTTTTAACTTTTGTTTAACAAATCATACCGCACAATTTTGCCTACGTGTCAAAATCAAGCGATCTGATTATAGGTTTTTTTCTATAAAATTGTTTTGCCTGAATGTAATTATTATTATTATTATATATATACTCATTTCACATGCTACGTGTCCCCCTTTCAAGATGCCAAAACACTGTTCATCGAATGAACAGTGTTCGGGCTACTGTTCATCGATGAACAGTGTAGCCCATCGGCCCGGCGGTGTTACTGTTCACCGGCAAAAAAACAAAAAACTTTATAATCCCCCATCTCCTTTTCTTTCGCCATAAATAAGAAAAAAAAATACCCCGCAGTAATGCGCGATTGCCATTTAATATGAGAAAAAACAAATTATTAAACATGAGCCCGAAAAAAAGCCTGAGCAAATAAACCCGGAAAAAAAAATAATGCCCCACAACAACGCGCGAAAAATTAACGCCCGCAGCAACGCGCGAGTAATTTTGTTTTATTATATAAAAGATTGTAGAAGATTGTAATTTGAGTATTATTCAAAGTTCATCGACCATACATGAATTTAGCATCATATTGTAGAAGATTGTAAACTTTTTAGAATCTATTGAAATTGGCAATGTCCTTTTGCTATGCAACTTCTTTTATTCTAAAGAGCATGATAGCCCGCGTGTTACGGCGGGACTTATTTTTTTGCGAATTGATTACATAAGAAGTGAAGTTTTATTGCAAACATTATTAATCTCAGAGTTCATAAGACACAAAATGAAGCATGAGTAGTATATAATTCTTATTTTCTTGGTTAGTATCATATACCTCGACTCAATGTACTCTTACAAATTCTTACCGGATTTTGTACTTGTATTGTTGACATAATCATGCCGCCCAGAAGATTGAAAAAGAAATATGTTAAGAGATTAGTGGAAAAACGTGTGGCTAAAGCTATTGAGATACGAAAAGAGTCCTAGGGCTAATCTCGTATAGTTGCATGGAGTTCAAGGAGGAAACACTGGGGAATGTTAGAGGAACTGAGAATGTGCAGGGTTGTTCGCCAAAACTTTTTGAATGGAAAAGGGCCTCACTGATTTATGGAAAGGAGGGTGTTGTTGGTTTAACGGCTTTGGATAAGAATGTGGAGCAAGTGTTCGAAATTGCAGTGTGTCGAGGAGACAAGTTAAGTTTACTGCTAGTGCTTTTCGAGGGTCGTGCGTTAACATGGTGGAATGGGAATGTGCACACCCTAGGGCTCGTCAATGCTAACCGTATTCCCTGGACTGAATTCAAGACGATGATGACTACGGAATACTGCCCAGCAACCGAAATCCAAAGGATGGAGCAAGAGCTCTGGACTCTGACTCTGAAAGGAGATGACATCGAGGCATACAACAATCGTTTCCATGAGCTGGCCTTGATGTGTCCTGAATTGGTGCCCACTGAAAAGAAGAAGATTGAAAGGTATGTTCGTGGGTTTCCTGAAAGAATCAAAGGAAATATCACTTCTTCAAAGCCTGCAACTCTGCATGATGCCATCAACATGGCCCGTGAACTGGTTGAGCAAGCAGTTCAGGGTAGGGCTACTAGAATTGGTGAAAGCAATAAAAGGAAATGGGAAGACCACCAAAGAAACACCAACAACAATAACCCCAACAACAACAACAACAACCGCAACCGAAACAACAACTATCACCAACAACAAAACAGGAGGCAGGAAACTGCCAGGGCCTATGCTGCAGCCCCAGCTGAGGGTAGAGGTTATGCTGGGAATCTACCAAGGTGCAACCGTTGCAACTCTCACCATAATGGGCGATGCCCTCCAAAGTGTCAGAAGTGCCAAAGAACTGGTCATCAGGAGAAAGATTGCAGAGTTAGGGTTTCAGGTGCAGGAGTTACCCCCTACAGGATGTGACTTGTTATGGATGCGGTGAAAAAGGACATTACAAGGACAAGTGTCCAAATGGAAGGAACCAGCAGAATGAGGGAGCTCGTGCGAGAGATTACGTGGTGGTTGAAAATCCACAGCAGAATCCGAATGTGGTCGCGGGTATGTTTCTTCTTAATGATCATTACGCGTGTATCCTCTTTGATTCTGGTGCTGAGAAGAGTTTTGTATCTTCTGCGTTTACACCGTTTATTGATATTGCCCTAACCGCTTTAAATACTAGTTATGAAGTAGAGTTAGCAGATGGAAAGGTTGTCAGTACCAACACTGTTTTACAAGGTTGTACCTTAGCTTTGTATAACCATTGTTTCAAAATTGACCTACTCCCGACCCGACTAGGAAGTTTCGATGTCATTATTGGCATGGATTGGTTGTCATACCACCGAGCTGTCATAGATTGTTATGAAAAGATTGTCCGTATTCCTCTTCCAAACGGCGAGATTCTTGAAGTACAAGGCGAGAGGCCAAAAAAGGATCCTGGATCACTTGCGTGTATCAAGGCTGATGAAAAGAAGCTTGATGACATTCGGGTTGTCCGAGACTTCCCTGAGGTATTTCCAGATGATCTGTCAGGTTTACCTCCTGTGCGTGAGATAGAATTCCGCATCGATCTGATTCCAGGCGCGTCGCCAGTTGTTAAATCACCATACCGATTAGCTCCGTCAGAAATGTCAGAGTTGTCGAACCAGCTAAAGGAGCTTCAAGAAAAGGGCTTCATTCGACACAGTCATTCACCATGGGGAGCACCCATGCTTTTTGTTAAGAAGAAAGACGGTGCGATGAGAATGTGTATAGACTACAAGGAATTAAATAAGTTGACTATAAAGAACCGCTATCCTCTCCCCAGAATTGATGACTTATTTGATCAATTACAAGGTGCGTGTTATTTCTCCAAGATAGACCTTCGTTCAGGATATCATCAGCTAAGAGTTAGAGAGGAAGATATACCGAAGACCGCGTTTAGAACACGTTATGGGCACTTTGAGTTCACAGTCATGCCATTTGGGCTGACGAACGCACCAGCAATATTCATGGACTTAATGAACCGCGTCTGCAAACCGTATTTAGACAAATTCGTCATTGTGTTCATTGACGACATCTTAATCTACTCAAAGTCAAAAGAAGAACATGGAGTCCACCTGAAGACGATTTTAGACTTACTCAAGAAGGAGAAGTTATACGCCAAATTTTCAAAGTGTGAATTTTGGTTGGAAGAAGTCCAGTTCCTAGGACATGTGGTCAACTGTGACGGTATCCACGTGGATCCTAGCAAAGTTGAGTCGGTCAAGAACTGGAAGACTCCTGAATCGTCAACTGAAATCCGTTCATTTTTAGGATTAGAGGGTTACTACCGGAGATTTATTGAGAATTTCTCCAAGATCGTCAAACCTCTCACTCTGTTGACTCAAAAGAATAAGACATATGTGTGGGGCGATAAGCAATGAAGCTCTTCCAAATTTGAAGGAGAAAAAAACTATGCAATGCTCTGTGTTTAGCACTTCCCGATGGGACCCAACGGACTTTGTGGTATATTGTGATGGCATCAAAAACATGGTTTTTAGGAGCGTGATGTTGCAGCGGGCAAAGTTGGATACATATGCGTCAAGACAGTTGAAGAAGCATGAGAAAAATTATACCACCCATGACCTGGAATTAGGTGCGGTGGTGTTCGCTCTTAAAATCTGTGATATTATCTTTAGGGACGAAATAGTGGTTTCTTACGCTGAACCAAAGAGTCTCCAGTACATATTTGACTAGAAAGATTTAAATATGCGCCAAAGGCAGTGGATCGAGCTACTCAATAACTACGAGTGTGAGATTAAATACCACCCGGGTAAGGTGAACGTGGTGGCAGATGCCTTGAGCAGAAAAGAAAGACTCAAGCCAAGACGAGTACGTGCTATGAGTACATTACAGTTCATTTCTGGGATGAAGAACTAAGATTTTGGAAAGCGCAGACGAAAAGCCTTCCAAGGATCTCATATCAAGCCTAGTGAATGGCTAATGACGGATTAGAAAGACACTTTGGGAGCAACGTGATGGATGGTGGAAAATTTACTTCTTTGATCGTATTTTTTTTTTCTGGATTCAATCAGTTGGTGGTGTAATGAAATTAATCATGGATGAAGCTAATACTTATTGATTTTCAGTACATCCAGGGTGAGGGATAAAAGAAATGTACTATGAATCTTGTGAGTCTTGTATTTGTGGCCTGGTATGAAGAGGGAGACATGCTGAAGTAACAGTTTAGCAGATGTTCTTAAGTGTTCTAACGATTGTTAGCCATGGATATTTAGTAAAGTGATGTTTCATTAAAACAATCCGCGCCTTGTATTGGAAAAAGTGTTTTCGGGACTTTAAAGCTTAGTGGGGCTAAGGTTGTCGGGGCTTCACAGCCCATTTTGTATTCATGAACCGGGGGCCCAACACAAAGCCTCTAGGATAGGTCCACTTTGGGGAACTATTTATAGCCCTATCCAAGTGTGGAGAAGGGAGTTGGTGCTTCTCATTTTCTTTTGTGTAACAAGTAACCATTTTTCTTTGTTTTACTTTCTATTCTATAAAATATATTCTTTTTATTTTTTGTGTTTTGGTGATGAAATGATATCCTAACAAGTGGTATCAAGAGCCAAGGTTGGGTTATGTGATTTGTTTGTGGTAATTTTTTTTAGATTCTATTGTTTCGGCTTAAGTTTTTGTTTTTTTTCTATTCGAAATTTTTTTCTTTCCATTATATCGTTCATTATAATTTTTTTGTACAAGAACCTTGTGGTTTAGTGCTTGTAATTCGTTGAGGTTGTTTGTGCAAATCGCAAGGTCGGAAAGAAGCAAAGAATCGAGCATCATTTTAGCGAAGATCGAACGAGTGGGGTGTTTGGTTCGAACTAGGTCAATCGAACTAGCACCATCGAACGAGCGAACTTGTGAAGGATCGAACTAGCAACATTCGAACTAGCAACATTCGAACTAGCAACATTCGAACTAGCTTCGATCGAACGAGCAACAATCGAACTAGCAAACATTCGAAAACTTAGCAAACATTTCGACATAGCAACATCCGAGCTAGGCGTCAATCGAAAACTAGCGTCGATCGAAAACTAAGCGTCGAATCGAAACGAGCGTCGATCGATACGAGCGGGACGATCGGAACGAGTGGAGGTTCGAAAACTTAGCGTTGGATGAACGAGCGGAGGTTCGAACTAGCGTTGATCGAAACGGGCGGGAGGTTCGAAAACTAGGGTCGATCGGAACGAGCGGAGGTTCGACTCACGCTCGGGCTCGATCGAATAGCGAAGAACTAAGGGTTTTAGTAAAACGGACATAACTTTTGTTCCGTAAGTCCGTTTAAGGGCCCGTGAACCTCTCAAATCGAAGAGAAAAAACGTGGACGGGATCACGTTGTAATAACCATCCTTTGGCAGGTTAAGGATTTTTCGAAGCCCAAAAACATCATTTTCTATGATTTTTTGACACTTTTCAGTATTTTTGGAATTTTTCGCTGCTGATTCCGAATCAAATAATTCACGGTTATCTAGTGATCTTGTAAAATCCCGTTAATTCATTATCGGTTTTGATCTAGGACGAGTAATATCCGTGAAAAACGTTAATTGATTCAAAATTCCACAACAACTACAAATCACTTTAGACCACTAAAGCTCCTTGTTATCATTTCAATCGCACACTTTTACAATGTCGACTCAACAAGAACATTTATGCAGCCGGTTCTGAAAAACCGCTGCCTATGCTTATCAAAGAGAACTATGTTCCGCTGGTCATTCCGGTTCTTCTTAGGTATGCTAAGAGTACGACCAAAATGGTAAGTTACTCTACAACTCCCTCTTATGAATGGTCCTATGTCAGGACGAATGATCTTAACAGGTTGTACAGATTGTGAAGTTACATGTTCTGCAACGTTTCATGAAAACAAACCGACTGATGAAACTCACAGTAGCAGAATATTAAACGATGGAAGCAGAAGATCAAGCTAATTCAGACCCTTCTTCTCAGGTCTTTGAAGGACATCTATGCTGTTGTTGATACATTGTGAAAATACTGCTCAGGGAAAATATGGTTACTGTGTGCAAACATCTTCGCGCTTGAAGAGGTTCTGATAATTGGAATTCAAGAAAAAGATGGTAAGTTGTTTAATGAATGGGAATGGTTTACCTCCACGGATGGGGGAATCGATTGAGTTTTACTATCTCCGTTTCTCAAAATTGATGAATGTTTTTAAGAGAAAAAACAAAATAAACTCTTTCTGAAAAAAGAGTGCTGTAATCTCACGTTCCCTAAACAAACTTACAAACAGAATGGAGTCGGGCTGTTTTACTATTGCTTCATCAACGAAGGATCTTGATACAAAACAGTTTACACTAGCTGTTTGATTTTCTTGGAAATACAATCAAAGGAGGTTGATGATCAAAGAGCTGAACGACTTGCAATATAACACATGATCCGCTAAGGCACTCATGGCAAAATTCCAACACATCCTTTCCAAATATCCAGTGTTTCACAAGAACAACCATCACCAAGTACCTTCAATTGGCAACAAACACATAACCCATAAACAACAAACTATAACCCACTAATACATCATTCAACCAGAACTACATGCAAACAAACCTATGCCTCAATTCCCGAATAGGACATCACAGATCCCACAACCCGCAATGACATGGCACTCGCTTAATGGCTAAGGCATTTCAAACTAACAACTACTCAAACCACCAACCATCAACAACAGAGACTTTCATCAAACCCTCGTTAATCGCAGATTTTGCGCAACTCACACGCGGTATGAATATGGGTCAAGGACAGAACAGTTGCGGTGGTTGGAGCAATGGTGGGAATCAGTTTGAGACGGTATGTGGGCAGAATGCTTGGGTAATAAAATGGGTATAAATTGGCCGTACAGTATGTCGGGGATCAGGTTGTTCAAGATGCAGTTCAGACATAGGTGTTTCTGAATTATTTGGTAATCAGATATGGGCAAATTGGTGTTTCAGATATTGGGAATGGAAATTGTTGTAGGCAGCACGGGCTGAGGGTATTGCGATTGGGTATATTGGTAATCCAAATAAGGTGTTACAAACTGAGGAGTGTTTGGGTCTCTTGCTAGAAAAATGTACAGTCAGGGGCCAAGGAGAGGGATTGTCTGCTTATATTCAGTCTCAAGTTGTTGATTGCTCAAAAGGATGAAGGCAGGAATCCAACTCCAGCGGATGAGTTGATTTGATGCTGCTGCAGAGATGTTGAGGTCTCATTAAGGAAGTCAAGCAAAATGCATTTTGATGGCTTAATTTATGCAGAAGCATCGCATCGGGTACTCAGAATGCGCACAAACGCTAAAAGTCTAGATCTCAGACGAATCAGCTGAGGTACACAAAACTATGAACACTTGCTTTGATAATGTATATTTAATATTGTCTTACTCAAGAGGAGCAGAATTTTATGAGCTACTCGGACCATTCCTGAAAACCCAACAAGGAACAAACAGAATGATTAGTAATGTTATTTCTGATTTCTCGAGTGTGGAACAGGGAGGGGGGGAACAGTAGATCAACATCCTGCGCACATCTGTGAGGGCAAACTGTGCTTAACTTTGGGCTCAGTATATAATAATTTGGGCTCTTGAAGTTGAACTAAGGTCATCTCGTGTAAAATCAGAAAATGAATAGAAACACAATTGGCTGATTGACCACTGACGGATTGCTAGATTTAAAAATTCAGGAAAAGTGTTTTGAAATAGTCAAGAAAAATATGGACAAACTTGAAAGTGTTATCAAAAGTCGGTTTATCAAGATACAATGTCCTTAATAAAGAATTAAAATGCTCTTATTAAAGTTCTCGGTAAAAACAAATAACGATCTTTTGAAGAGGAAATTCAAATTTAAAGTAAACAAGCTTTCAACGGAAAATCAACTGTTTTTTCCTCTTCTTGAAGAAAAGAAAAAGTTGAAGGTTCTGATTTCAAAAAATAACGCGAAGAGAGCTTATTATAAACAAATTTAACTTGAGAATAAGATTTAATGGAATTAGATAATATTTTGGTTTAAAAACGGGTCTTTCGATTTCCAAACGTGCACATGCTTTCACTCTAATGCCTAGGACTCTCTCTTTTTTCTATGTTTTTCCACACCGAACAGATAATGGCTTTGGGTTTATCAAAATCCTTTTTTCTCAAAGCAAAGCTCAGCGAAAACAAACAAAGTTTTGTACAATGGCAAAGGTGTTACTTGAAAAGCATGTATCCTCTGTTGTGCATGATTCGGAAGGAAGGGGGACCCTGGCAAACTTGTCAAGAGAGTCGCAAAAAATGAAAAACAATTGACAAAGAAAAAAAACGGCTAATACTACACAAAACGATTATCAATCTTTTCGGGGGATTTTTGTGTCCAAACCGTGGCAAGGTCACATGAAAAGGGTGTTAATGTTGATAAATACGTCCAAAAACGGCCACTTGTTTCTAAATCGATTTCTATATCCAAAATGTAAGATTTTTTGGATGACACTACTCTAAGTGTTGAACGAAAAATTTCTAAATGAGGTGGAAATGCACCTTTGTGACTCTTCAACGTGTTGCAAAAATTTGACTCAGCGCGCTAGCGGTCGCTCTCTCACTACTCCCAATTGGTCGTCCGTGCTCTTCAACGAGTTTCAACCAAATTTTATAAAAGAGAATTTTTCCTCATCATAATACCAGTGGATTCTAGGACTTCAAAACTGTGAAATAACCTAATTTTTGAAAGATGCAGCATATTTGTTCGAGGACTTTTTAATTCTCTTGAAAGGAAGTGACGAATCTCTTTGCTTAAGCACAAGACATTGGGAATTGGTCATCTGTGCGTCTATTGAGTGCAGGTGTCAGGTCTAGACTTATTTGGTCTGTTGTGGCAAAATCCATCGGTTGTAGATTTTATCAATCTCCAAAACTTGAGCTTGACCGTACGATAAGGAACGTCTTGAAAATTGTATTCATTAAAACTGGAGAATGAATATGTAATAAAACTTTTGGAATGTATTGGTACAAAAAGTGTGAAGTAATGTATATATGACAAAACAATTTCGTACGATTAAAATGCATTACAATGACTGGGTCATCAAAAGATCGAACGGTTGCAAGCTCAAGTTGGGAGTTTTCTCAGGGGTAAAAGTACGATACTCCATGTGTATCAAAAATACCTTGCTCCTTGGTCTCAGAAACTTTGAAAATGAGAATGTCGAATTAGAGTTCAGGTTCGGAATTATGAAAAGGAAAGTGCTCAACCCTTTGACCACATTCAAAAAACTGTTTGACTCTATTTCTGTGGAACACGGCGGTCAAAACTAAAAAACAAGTAATTGACTCTTTGCAAACAAATTAATTGATTACGATCTTGAAAATCTGCTAAAGCTAAGTGCCCTGTTTATTTGATAATAGTTTTCTGGGGACCAAGTGGACACCACCTAAAGGTACGTGTTTCGCATACTAAGTTTTGCAAATCTAAAAGGTTGATAAGGGCCAAATGATTTGTCATAAATCCAGTACAACTTTCAAACTCGGTACCACCACCAACAAGAATCAAAAAATGTGATTGCCCAGGAATTGTTTAGGTTTCAATCCTTTCAGCCTTCTAGGGATAGAAAATGTATGTCCATTAAAAGTTAGGCAAGCGTTAGGACAATCTCAAATCACCGTCTCCACCAACTTCATGTCGTCCTCTAGAAAAGATGTTAAATTCGATCAAATGTTTATCTTCTACAGGAGTAGGACAACACTGCTATGACCAGGAAATGCCACAGCCTAGGGCAATTACATAAGTTTGTTTGGGTTCCCCTCTGAGTATATGAGTAGTTGCAACAAGTATATAGAAGATGAAGTATAGAAGGGAACACCATAGGACATTTTCTACTGCTTTCTTAGTAATTAAGGAAAAACTAAGCAAAATTAGTAATTTGCATGTAAAACTCGTTAAGCTTTGATATTCGGAATGTTAAAATCTGAGTTGTTTGTGCTAGTGTAAGCAATGTTTAATACTTGCTAATATGATTGTTATGTCATGCTTAATTATGTGAATTGACATGAATGCTCGTGGGCAAGAAAACACAAAGGCAAATGTTTTCAAACACTGAAAAAATCAAATAAGCAAAGGTTTAACATGGGCCTTAAGGATAAAGTAGGGTCCAACGAAAAGACTTGCTTCACCTAAGCCTAGTGTAACCTAGATTTTTGCCTTAGGTGGTCACCAACTGGAAGATTTTTTGCTCTAAACGGTCTAAAATAATCATTTTCCGGTGAAATTGAGAGTTCAATTGATACTGCTCTATGGTGATTTATGCTTGTACTCTCTACCTCGGAATCCAAAATCAACTCGGTTTCCAAATTCCACTTCTGTCTTGGCTGGTTATCCCAAATTTGTTTATGGTGCGTCGATGGGTTGCTCCATGGGCATACTGACAGGGAAACCTCAAGCCTTACTCCATCAATTTCGTCTGGAAGTTTTGGGAAAAATAACCGTTCGCTTTGGGAAATGATCAAGTTCTGAATTTTGGGTTATGGTGATCTTCAATGGGGAAATATTTTGATTACCAAGGTTTATTTCGTTAAGGGCTTGGGGTACAACCTGTTCTCGGTTGGTCAGTTCTGGTGATTTCTGTTTTTATGAGGTTGCTTTCAAAGGAACTTCTGTTTTGTAAGAAAATCTAGATGGCTTGTTGATGGTTAAAATGGAAAAAAAACCGTTCAACCAAAACCCTCGTACTACCATCATTCTTCCATGATAATGGCCTCTGGGCATCCCCCAATTTGCATCATTGGCTCGAGGCAACTTCTACAAGTCATGGTGATGGCATTCAACGTTTATCCCACTCCAATTTTCGACTTCATCAATTGGTCTTGCCAAAAACCGATCTTGTCACCGGTCTTTCCAAAATTCAAAGTATCATAAAAGAGCTCGCTCGCGCTGCGGCACCTCCTGTGAGACAAGAAAAAAGAAAAGGGCGGTCTTAATTACACCCAAACCATTTCCAAATTTCCAGCAGAGGTTTTACACCTTTCTTCATATGGATTTGTGCGGTCCAATGAGAATTGCTAAGCTAAATGGAAAAAGCGATATGTTTTGGTGATTGTGGACGATTACTCTTCCGCGCGGCACTACGCGCGGGTAAATTGTCTCAGATAAAAAGATGAAGCTCCAGAAGTGATTAAAAACCTTCCTGGAATCGCTCTCGCTATGTCCTTCTTCAGTCTCATGTCATCTTCATTAGAAACCGACTACGGCTCAAAATATCATAATCAAATTCTTAAGGAATACTTTTGATAGTGGTTGGCAATCTTCAACTAGCGTTTCTGTCCGGAACACCTCAAAAACAAATGGAGTAGTGGAACGAGAAAAAAAAATCGGACGTTATGTTGAGGTGCTAGTACATGTTGGATTTTCTCTATGCACGTTATTCTTATGGGCTTGAAAGCGATGGCTTACTGCGTGCTTACAACACGCAAAAAAACGCTCCATCATTCACCGTCGTTTAACAAACACCCACTTACGAGCTCATTAACGGCAGAAAAACCGGATATCTCATTTATACATGTATTCAGGGGCCTCTCAGTTATCCAAAAATGATCGTGAAGTATATTGGGTAGCTTGGTGCAAAGGTGATATTGGCTTTTTCAATTGGTATTCTGCTGTTCACTCGCGCTAGCTTACTGGGTTTTACAAAAAAAAAAACCGAAGGGGGAGACAAAGAAAAAATTCCATGAAGGTACAATGAATGTGTCATTTGATGAGCGCTATCAGCAATGGCTTTTGAACAAAGCAGTTCAAAAAACCCGGGCTTCAAAGCATTGGATTTACTGGACCATTCAGGTCGGACTCGATCTTATTATGCTCCGTCCAAAACAATAAAACAACTCAAAAAAAAAACCAACTGAAGGGGATCTGGATTTACTGTTCGACGCCTATGTATGATGATTTTTTATTGGTGGTCAAAAATCCTTTTATGCTCAAGCAGACACAGCCACGGGACACAACAAATAGTCATCCTCTCAAGCTACAATTGGTCCAAATTCTTCTACAGGTGTTGACGAGCTCGAACACAACACAATACATGGTCAGCATCAACCCACAAACAATTGCTGACATTGTTCCCAAATGCTTTTGTTCTCGATGAAAAAAACGTTTGTCATCCATTTGATACTCCTTCCACAAGTATTGCTGAACCCTTCATTCCTCCACAATATTGTGGATCCATCGACATGCATACGTTTTACCATCATACCCTCATGAATTTCCAATGGACTTAAAGGTTCCACCCTCTGGAAACAAGTGATCGGAGAAACCCTCCATCTCGAACCAGTTTTGACAAAGGGAATCAACTGCGGATCTGATGGTGTCATGTGCATATACGCATTAAGGTTAAGCACTGTGGGAAACCCAAGATGTCATCAGAGGCCTATGACCGGGACCCTTCATGGATTGATTCCAATGAAAGGATGAGCTCGTTCAGTTTCAAAAGGCTTGATGTATGGGTGTTAGTCCTCTTCGGATATACAAAAACCCTCTTACGTTGAAATGGTTATTCAAAAAAACAGCACTGTATGAAGAGAACCGGTCATCCGTCTCACAAGTTCGTCTGGTTGTGAGAGGGTACCGCCAAGAGGAAGGAATAGATTTTGAAGAATCCTTCGCTCTGGTTGCTAGAATGGAAGCTATCAAGATATTTTTGCCATATGCTGCACACAAATCGTTCACTGTGTTTCAAATTGGACGTGAAAAATGCTTTCATGCTTAGGTTCGACTAAAAAGAGGCGTGTACGTGTGTCAACTGAAGGGTTTCATCCGATGACTGACCATACCAAGCAATGCTTCCAGTTAAGAAGGGCTTATAATGGGTTAAAGCAAGCTCCAAGGTGGTACGATGACATTGTCCAATGTTTACTCCTACAGAATCACTTTCTTCAAAGGCCTTAATTGATCCAAACGTTGTTTATAGGAGCTTCGCCGACGGGACATACTTAGTGGTTACAGGTCTATGTTGATGATTTTTATCTTTGGTTTACAAACCCTAGGTATAACCCAAAATATTTTTTCTTTGGGGACCTAATGAAAAGCCGTTCGATAGGTCGGTTGATGGGGGAAATGACGTTTATCTTGGTTTACCAAGTTCACAATCCCCGTGGATTCTTTATAAAACCAGTCAACTAGTGTTAGCAATTCCTTATAAAAAATATGGAAATGGAAGCTTGTGATTCCGTTGGTACTCAATGGAAGTCAAAAGACAAGCTTGACCTTGATCAAAATGGGTCTCCAGTCGATGCAACAAAAATATAGTAGCATGATTGGTGCATTATGTTTCTTACGTTTATAAGACGGCATGGTACATGCTATTGTTTATGTGCTCGGTAACCAGGCTAAAGCCTACCGATAGAAGCACTCATGGAGGTTAAAAGGATTCTTTCGGTTATCTCGAGGGAACCGTTAATACGGGTCTTTGGTGATCACGATATGGATTCTGGTTATATAATAATGGATTTTCAGATGCTGGGCTATTGCGGGATGTAAGACACCTTCAAGAGTACTTCCGGTGGAGCTCGTTCTTAGGCGAACATGTTGGTTAGTGTCCTCAAGAAAAAACAACGATTGTACTGCGCTGTCCTACCGCAGGACGCAGATAATGTGTCTCTATACGTTTGCTGTGCCCAAGGTCCTTTTGGATGCGGACACTGTTAACGGGAATATGGCTTTACTTCAACAAGATTCCCTTAGTCTTTTGTGTTTCGAAATAGCCATAGACCATTTCCTGCAACCCGGTTCCAAACACTCAAGAATCATATCACATTCCGCTGTCCGCTTACCTTTCATAAAGGATTACACGTGGAAAGGGTACAATTGAACTGTATTTTGTCAACGGGACGGTATTACCAATGGCCGCCTCTTCACCAAACTCTTACAGTAGGACCGATTCAACTATTTGGTTCGTCGCCTTGTATGCGAGTATATCGCTATAAGAATTGAACGTCTTGCAAAATCTCAGTATTTCTTTGTATATATATTTTATCTGAAAAAACAAATACTAATAATAATTATAATAACCTTTCAAACAAAAATAACAAAAATCAAAAATATTTTATAAAAAAAAATACAAAAAGAATATCTTCTTACCGGGACAGTCATCTCGGGGACAATCGATAAACATTTGCGCACTTAGAATGTTGATTAATATTAAACACAGGTGAATAAATGGAAAGTTCGAGCAGAGTGTTTCAAATGGCTTTCAAAACATGTCCTTTCATTTTTTTCTCTACGATTCTAAGCAAATGGTCAGCTTTAGGGACTCGGTCTCCAAGAAAGGGAAACAAGTTCATATTATGAAACATTTTTCCTTAACTCGGGCGCTTCTATGCTTCTCGGTCTTGAGCATTGTCACATAAACTTTCAAAGTTTTGAATGCTTAAGAGAGTTTAAGGAAAAATTGATGGTAATATCAGTATATCTCCAATATTTTTCCTGTTGACGCACAATTTTGCAAAGATATCTCAAAAAAAGAAATTTTCAAATTTCTTTCAAAAAATTGTGTGCTTCAACATAAACTCCACTACTCACGCACTCTAGCTTTCAATCTATTCTATAATTGAGGGGGGAGGTTTATCTAATTTGATTCAATTTCTGCCAATGCACTCATGTTTCTTCCCCAGAACTTTTTACGTTGTTAGGCCTCTTGGTTGAATTCCGGACATTATTGTGTTTTTTTATTTCATTTTGTCAAAAAATTGTAAACACATATGCAATTTTTGAGGGGGAGAATAGTGATTAAAATGTGATCAATACGGATTAATAATGGATACGATCTTCAATCTATAAAGTGCGTTCCTAAACCTCGCATGTGCTAAACTCTTTCATAATTCTGTTGCATATGTGTAGGGGGAGCGTTTTTGGTAATCTGGGAAAACTTTTCTCAATGTGTCTCAAATGATTTCTCAGACATGTTGATTGATTTTTTTCATCAAATGGTTTTATGGATCTTCATGGCAATATCTCAAAGACCGACCAACTGTTATTTCTCAAGGAGTTATAAGGCGGTTAAGGTTAGGTATATTCGTTCCATGATCATGCCAGAAACCGGAGCGGGTCTACCAGGACACTTTTCCTCAGATAGAGTAGATGTTCCTAGGTATGATTGAAAAAAGGAGTAAAGTGAGATTGGGAATAAAATCGTCATCCATGGCATGAGTTATCACCCGGAACAATCCAACATGGTGGATAATGAGGACCGTTGGGTTTTACATTGAAGGGTTGAAAACTGAAAAAGGAATTGTAAGGAAAAAGGGGTGAAACAAAGAAAGAAGCCCTCATACAACCTTAGGCAGATAAAACCGGGTCATTTGCATATAATCTAACGCTCGGTATCACAAAAGATGATTTTTCTTTGATAAGTGAAGTTAGTCTCCAGGACCAGTGATGCAAATGCTCAAAACCCTTCCTTGGGGCCTCCTCAGAAAATCTCTCAAAAGATTTCTGTTTCACTTCTCTCGGAGTTCAAACACATTTCTATCGGATTCTCATTCCGAGATCGTTGATATTGAAAAAGGTGGCGGTCCGCTCCAGCCTCCGATTACCAAATAACAAATGTGCACTTATAGAGTCTAGAGCCAACGAGATCCATCAAAAATCTCACTAGGACACAAATTCCAATATACAAAATGTTGTACATCATTATACAACATTTGGTATCATTAAGTCCTACGCATTATCCTTGTGATAATTGCCAGAACATCAGAGTGATACTCTTTAGTATTCACAGTGAAGATGGAAATCCTTCTTGAGCCAACATCAAACAAGCTCTTGGTAGGTGACTTGCGAGATTCTATATGAATCAAACTTGTGTCAACTGGAAAGAAACGATGGTGCGATTCTACATGAATCAAACTTGTTCCAGTAATATGAATTGACGACTCAATCAGAAAGATAGTAACTATCTGATTCACTCTTACCGTGTTGTCTGCTTTGAGACGCTCCGGTAACGAGAACGGCTAGTGCAGCTGCGAAACCCTGTCAAGGAGATTCTTTTGAATTCTACCTGATCACAGGCAGTATTTATACTGATTAACGGGGAACCGTGGTTATTGCAACCATATTCGACGAAGTGACAAAGACACTTTCGTCCATATATGTTTATCTCTAACCTATACTTGCAGGTTTTCCTGACGGTAGCAGCTTCTAGTCCATGACGAGTCAAGATTCAAGACCTCATGCTCAATCCACAAAGATTAATACATGATGAAAGCTCAAACTATCAAAGTCTTCCGCAATCTCTGATGAACAAGCACTTCCTCATAAGAACATTTTGTGGTACAAGTAATCATGTTAAAAGAAAATGTTGAGGGAGATTGTTAGCAAGCTTTCAAGATCTTGAGCATGAGGGTGGAGACACAAGATCGCAAGGCGGCATAAAGATTCAAGGATAAAGATTTAGATATCTCAGTAGTCAAGACAAATCAAGGCCAAAGACCACGATATCAGTATTTTGTCAAAGAATATCAAGTTAAAGATCAAGATCCAAGATCACAAGCATGCAAATGGAACTTCAAAAGGAATTCCCAAGAATACAAGGCTCCAAGACTCAAGACGTCACAAGAAGGATCCACAATTGAATGACCACCCCTTAGGGGGAGATTGTTAGCCGTGTATTTATTAAAGTGATGGTCATTAAATATTCCCGAGCCTTGTATAAGTAAAACGTAGTTTACGGGAATTTTATTTAAGCTAGTTGGGCCTAGTTGTCGGGCTCAAGCCCATTTGTATTAAGTCCGGCCCAACACAAAGCCCACAAGAATAGTCCACTCTTGTAACTATATAAAGCCCTCTCCAAGTGTGGAGAGGGTGTTGCTTCTCATTTTTCTTTTCATGAACAAGTAACCATTTTTCTTTTTTACTTTCTCTCTCTAAAATATTTTTCTTATTTTTGTGTTCATGGTGATGAAATGATATCATGTAACATGTGGTATCAAGAGCCAAGGTTGGGTTTAGTGTTTTTGTTGTGACAACTTATTTTGCGCTTATTAGATACGGCTTATCTATTTGATTTTTTATCATTCGGATAATGTTTAAAAAAAAGTGATTCTTACATTTTGTTTATGTTTCATTTCTATTTTGTTTACATTTTCTTTTGGGCTACAAATTTTGGGCTTTGAAATTTAGTGATTCAGTATTGTTTACTAGTTTGTTATTCACATTGCATTTTTTTTGTCTCAAAAAGCCACTAGCATTTCATTTCGTTACCTTATTTGTGGTTTTTCAAAACTGTTACCCATTTTTTCTTTTTTTCCTTTTTCATAAACGTCGCTTATTTGTGTCTAAAAAGTGAGCTTATTGTGGTCTAAAAGTAGCTTCTTTGGAGAGCTTATTTTCTGGGTTGTCTTGGTGATTCGCTCGGCATACAACAAGTGACAAAAGAGGTGCACACAAGGTGTTTGTTCTATTGCCAAACCGAACGAGTAACAATCCAAAGACACCGAACGAGCAAAATCTTTGTCAACCGAACGAGTGACATCTTTCTAGAGCCGAACAAGCAAAAACTTTGACGACCGAACGAGCAAAAAGTTTTGAAGCCGAACGTGTGACAACTAAGGTGAACCGATCGAAAAGTTTACTTTTGAGGACCGAACCATAGAAATCCTTTGTCAGCCGAACGAGCCATCAACCTTGTGTCAACCGAACGAATCATTTTCCCTTGTGAACCAAACGAGTCTTTTTCTAGTTGAACCGAACTAGTCAACTTGAAAGCACAACCGATCTAGTATTTGTCTTACAAGAGCCGAACGAGTAAATCTATAAAAGAAACCGGACAAAATTTACACGTTTTAACAAATTTTTGGTTTTCGGTTTCGAGTGACGGTGCTCGACGGGACATAAGACATACACCATCGTGCTCGTGTCATCGTTTCGATCGACGTGGTATATTTGAATGTTATCGACGATAATCGTATCATCCCGTACAATTAAATGTTGACTCGTTGCATTTTTTGAAATTTAAAACCAAAACAAAAACGTGTTACGAAGGGAAACGTTTTTGATTATTAATTAAAAGTGGAAATTTGCAATTTCAGTCCCTGGACTTTAAGGTTGTTTCACCACTCATCTTTAGTTAGCCCTTTAACCCTCCTTGTTGAAATAGAATTACATTGTTAGTCCTTACCTACTTCAATTCAGCCCATTTGTCCTCAAAAGTGAATCATAATTGCACCGTTTGTCCTTAATTGAGTTTTAATCAACCGTTAATCATTTCAAGCTCAAAATTTGTGCACCGTTCATCGTTTTAAGCTCACAAATCGTTAACGAAAGTTCAAATTCTTCATTTCAACAACGATTTCAACAACATCAATTCTATTTTCACGGTTTTTCTTGATTTAGTAAAATCCCGCGAACCACTCACGTGTTTTATCGGTTTAGTCAAGATTTGTAAAATCCCGTGAAATAGTTTTCCACCACAACAACAAATCACTTTACCCACTAAAGATCCTTGTTTATCATTTCACATCACTTTTGCAATGTCGACTCAACAAGACATCAATGCTTTTAGAGCACACGAATTTTCAACCAAACTCAAGATTCCTTTGCATTATTGGAAAACACACAGACACCATTTTCACCTAATCACACAACAACGTCATTCCACCAGATCACTCATCACTCATACCTAATGTAATCCTCAAAATAGCCTAAACACCACTAACAAAATTCCTATGCCTACACGATCAATGTAGACAATAAAATATCCAATAGATAAACATAATCCTATTGAAGGTTGCATATGTATAATTTTTACTCATCTGTGCATCCTGTTTGTTCTTCAGAAGTTGAAGTTATATCTGCTACACATCGCAATCGAGAAGTTGTGCATCCTGTTTGACTCATTAGTTCTTCAGAAGTTGAATTTCATGTCCCTCAAAGATGTGTCCTTAGCAAGCTTTCCTAAATCATCGGACCAATCTTCGGTAACCTGATCAGGTCATGTCCTTTGTCAAGTATCTGCCAAAAGATGTTATTACGTAAGGAATTTAAAAAAATAGCCTTCTGTCAACTAAATTTTTATGGTTTCAGGAACATGGAACTCTTAAACACACAATGCATATTCTTCTAGGTGATCAATTAAAGATCGTGACTCAGTATTGAAGCTTAGATAAAGCCACTTAGTCTTCTAACGAAGTTATTATTGTGCTCCTCCCCAACTATTGCAAAGGCGAATCCAGTAATAACTCATTCAGTTCCCACTACAAGTCAAAGTAAACTAATATATTAGTCATTTATAAATTTTAAAATGTAACAAATACTAATTTAGTCATATCTAGCTAGGGGGTGTTTAAGTCATTGACTTGTGATTATTATGCGTAGACTAATCTTCTTTTTCCGATCGTACATTGGTACAGTAAATTGAACATTCTACATGAACAAAGATTCCTACAACGGACATATATCAACTTATATGAACAAAAGTTTGGGGTTTTTGCACTAAAATACCACTATACTTTATTAAAATATTCATTTGAGTCACTATACAACTTTTTTATCTATTCAAATCACTCACTGAACTTTCTATAATGCTTAATTGAGACATCCTTTTATAATTTACTTGTTACTGCTTGATAATGTGGCAAATTAGTGGTGTTGTGGCATCTCATGTGGTAGTACTTGTATACGTGGCGTATTACTCAACAAAAAATAGTGATTAATTTAAAAGTTGAAAACTGGTATTATCTTCTCTAGTCAATGAACCTTCACCATCACGATAACCTACAACCACCATAGATAAACCATCGACTATACCGTCTCTCTACACCATGGCCATCGTTGTGTCGGCCAACAATACCGCCGCCATTATGCAAGCCATCATCGCCGCATCCTCCACCGCTGCCGTTCGTTCGCTTCTCCCCGTCGTCATCAAGAGTTGCCATTCAAACTCAAGTTCGGGAATTGAATGGTGCTTTAATATTGCAAATATTTTCTGGATTTTTCTTTATACAAAATCTATATAAGTATAGATCTATAAAAGTTGTGTAAACAAATTCTTTTACATAAGTTTATAGAAGTTTGTATAATCAGATTTGAAGATCTTGTGTAATTTTGATTTGATGAACAAAATAAATTAAAATTATTAAGAAATTAAACAAGATTACACATAGTTTTAATGAACATACTTAAATGATATACACAGCCGCTTAAAGGTAACTAACACGTCAAGAGTAGCAACCAAAATTTTAAAGTTAACTAATACATCAAGAGTAGTAACCAAATTTTTTTCTACAAAAATGAGAAGTATTTGATTTTGAAAAACTACTTATATATCAAGTATCAACAGATGAAGTAAAACCTTAAAACCTGATAAGAAAATTGTATTTATAAATAATTAAAGATAGTGTTGAAAATTATGTAAAAGCTTAGTTTGAAATGACTCAGCATGATAATGCTTAGTTGGAAATAGTTTACGTTGACATAGAAATTGTTAAACATGATATACTAATGTTGGATGACTATTTTACAAGTTTTAAAAAGTAGAATGACTTGGATAAACAAAAAATTTGTACAGCAACTTATATAGATATTTTGAGAAAGTATGATGACTGTGTAGTGCAAAAGCCAGACTGTTTAGGTTACTAAGATATTTGTTAAATTTGCAACATGGCAAATATCTTTATTGTTGCTCCTAAAAGCTTGTCAAGTCTAATTGAAGGCACACCAAGCATAAAAAAGGCCCAAGGGTAAATAATTTATTTTTTAAAAGCATAATACATACCCATTTCATATGGTAGTTTTAGAAGTTAGAACTAGTAGAAGTGAATCATGATAGTTTTTGTTAAATTGTGATTTTGTTTTGGATTTAGGTTTGTTCAGCTTAGAGATGACTACATAAGTGCAAAGCTCACATCCAAGCTGCATTCTGTTTGGACTTAACCCAAAAAGTATGTCGTATGAAACCAAACCTCAAACCTCATTTATCAATTTATGTTAATTCTTCCAAAAATTCACAACCATGACAGTTACATGATCAGAAGTATATTAGAAATGAATTGATTGCAGGGTATTATGGAAGCTTTGCACTGGAATTGGTCTTTGTTTAGAGCATTTTGCTGAAAAAAAGTGGTACCTTGGGTAAAAGTTTTTTTTCCTCCTAAAGTGTGCTCTTAGAGAGTTTTGACGTTCGCGAATCACGTCTAAGAATACATCACATTTAGAAATTTTAAATTTAGATTGAGTTTTATTGCAGAATACTTACACATGCCTGATAAGTGGTTAATGTATGCTGCATAACCCCCGAATCGGCTGTTGTTGCATCACAGGCATCAAATGAGACATTTGATGTCGTCTCACTTGTTGCGCCCACATTGTTGGCCTTGCCTGTGTTGAGGACAACAGGAGGTGGGACCTCGGTTGTGCCACCTGACTGCAACGATTAAATCACCACCCACGTCGGGCCACCATCACCATACATCTTTCCATACCGCACCATCTCTAACTGAGAGGCATTCCAAAGCTGAAAGTAAGAACAAATATCCTCTTGTAAATGTTACCATCAACTAAATCATTATAACAATGTTTTTAAAATAAATTGATCAAAATAATATATAATGCTTACAGAATAAGCAGTTTGTGCCTTCGCAATCTGCTTGAACCTGCATATGATGCAACGTTTATAAGTATTCAAGCTAAGCCTAGGGAATTAAGATAATATATGCACTTAAGTGTATATATGTTACTTTTTTTCAAAAGCATGGGCTATAATTAAGGTTAAAAGCTGGTATGGCATTGCACCTACCGGTGCACAGGCATCAACCTACCTTATCCATTGCAACATTATACAGGTGGTTTTCTTCTCAAGCAATCTGTAAAAATTAACACAGATGAAAAAATTGTTTAGTTAACTCCGATCATAATAAGCTCATTAGCACACAAATAGACCTAAACAAATACCCATATTTTCAAACAAAATTGATTAAATTAGAATCCAAACTAAAACTTTTGATAGAATAGCCACTATTTGTAATTATAATAACTCACCTCAAGTTATCATTTTCACATAAACTTAGAAAGAATCAAAAAATGGTTTTGAAATTTACATATGTAGTGTAAAAAAAGAATTCTACTTCTATAACAGTAGGCCAAAAAACCAAATAAGCCGCAAGCCACAACAGTGTTGGTAATTGCTCAAACGGGCCTGATTAAGTATATGCTGACCAGACCCGGGGAGAATTGGGAAGTGGATTCCATTCAAAAAAATGGGTCTGCATTGGCTAGGTAACATACCTCCATAAAAAGTAACAAATCAAACACTCATAACAACCGAATTGAAATAGAGAATCATAACTCGAAATATATACATACCTTTTTGATACACAAACCCATCAGCCACCGTGCACCCAAACATTAAAAATGGCGATTTGCGATCTTTGTGAACCCGTTCCACCATGGAACCAATGTTAAAAAACTCAAATCAACAAAACCCCTCATATTATGACAAAACCCTACAAAGTGGAAAAAAATCGGTTAACAAAAGGTGTGTTAATCCCTTTCTTTTTGGTGTTAGTATGATGAAGATGGCGGTATGATCATGCTTCATGAATTACGTTACCCGATGTATAATTTTGTTGTGTTGAGATGATGAAGATGGTGTATGATGCAGCTTCTGGAATTTTGTGGCTATCTATAATGATCGATGATCCACGGGAGCAGATAAAAACTGGGCACCATCTTCATAGGTCGTGTGTGATGTTCTAGAAATATCTCAGATATTCACCATCTATCTGCCATATTCAAGAAGCAGCAAATGAAAGGTGTTATAACACCATTTTGGACCCGAGAATTAACAGGCCATGTCAGCCATGAGAAAATGGCCCAAACCATGAAAACGGTGTCGTATTGCGCCTGAAATGAGTATATATATATAATTTGGTGCTTCTTTAAATTCAACAAGTTCATAAAAAAATACTTATGTTTTGTGCCTTGGCCATTTTGTTAGAAACTTCCTCCTACCTTGCCTTCCAGTAGCTTGAGTTTGATATATAAAGTTGTTAATTCCATATCTAACATTTAGAAATCAACCAGAAACACTTTAGATCGAAGTATCAAACTCGAGCAACTAAAGTAACAATAATATAGATCAGATAAGAATCCAAAAAAAATATTAGCCCAACATCGAAGATAAGTGGTTCTCTTACTTATTCCGTTGGCCCAAATGACGCAACTCCCTTTATTTGGAAGTTAACATAAAGATATGTTTTTTTTCCTCCCAATGGAACAATTAAAAAATGTTGTCAAAAGTTGTCATACATATTTTTTGAGATTTCTGATGGAACATGGTTAATGAAGTTATTTTATTAACGCAACATTATTCGAATTTTAATGTGAGAATGCATGTTTAAAAAAGATATTTTAGAGATCAAACATCACTAAACATATTTGATTAACAGGCTGTCATATTTTTATAAATTGTATGGTAGATAACCTCCTCTCTTTCACATAAGAAGTTTCGGTTGCTTGTGCTTTGGTAAAGTTTTAAATGAAAATGATAAATTTTCACAAAGGTCTGAAAAATGTGTTTTAGTTGGTTTTTCAAGTGTAAAAAAGGCTTATAAGTTGTTAAGTCTTAAAAACAGAAGTATGTTTTATTCAAGGGATGCAAACAATCAAAACCATTAGCAATCCCTGTTACAACCTTTCTCTTTATCTATTGAACCTTCAACATACCTCAAATCACGACATATTTCCACAAAACAAACACCCTTTTGTATGCAAACCTCATTTGAAATCAATTTATGTCCGTTAACACCAATACCGGTAGGCGAGAAATACAAAGTTTCTGTTAATTCAGCAGCTATATGACTTCCTAAACTAACATGCTTAAAGACTCATCATTTTTACTCACCAACTTATCTTCAACCATATCCAAAACATTTCCACATCCCTTTACGCAATCCTGAAATTCATAAACCATATCTACTTCACCCCATTTACACAATCTTGAAATTCATCGACCTCTATAACCAAAAACTGTAAATCTGCACTCCCATCTACCTTCATACCAGTTCCGATGCATTTAAGTTCATCTTCATACCAAAAACTGTAAATTTGCCTCGTAAATCAATTGTGTTTAGGGGTGTTCAAAAAAACCGTGAAACCGACGAACCGAGCCGAACCGCTCAATCCGAAACCGAAAAAACCCGAAACCGAAGAAACCGAAACCGAAAAAACCCGCTTATAATGGTTCGGTTTCGGTTTTTACTTTTAGATATCCGCGGTTAACCGAACCGAACCGTGCATATTATACATGATTATTTTCTAACTAATATTCAAATAATTGTACAAGTATTAACCGATTATTGCAATACTTTTATTGTATAACGACTTTTTCGCTCGTAAAGTAAACATTTGTAAAAATCTATGTGTGAAAATTGATTAATGTGATCGTAATCTATAACGTTGAGTAATATTTTTTTGTTAATACGTTATATATGAATATTTGAATGCAATTATTGTAACGAAATACTTAAGTTTTATATGACTTTTAAATTCAACGTCATTTAATTTTACTAGAAATACAGTTTATGTTCTAGACTATGTTATTTTTTATACGGTTAAACTCTATTAAACGTCGAAAACGGTTAACCGTGACCCGAACCGCGAGTAACCGCTCACTTCGGGTACCCGCATGTCCGGTTACCCGCCTAGTACGGTTCGGCGACGGATAGTAAAATTAATTACCCGCCCCGCGACGGATAGTTTAAATCTTCCAACTAACCGAACCGAACCGCCCCGTTAACACCCCTAATTGTGTTTAAAGAAAATCAAGTAGTTATAGATAGGTTTATATATTGGCATGCTTATGATTGTGATAATAGAGTGGATGATGAATCTCATTCATATTATTCTTTGATTATGTCATTGATATGATATCTGAAGAATTTAAAGAAATATGTCTCCTATATAGTTTAGCACTTGATCTAGAAAGTCGTTTTTCTATGTATACGTTATGGTTCAGAAGAAGATGACGGGGCTTGAGAGACCTGTTTTCAATGTTTGGATGATGGAACATGGCAATCCAAAATCGTTCACAAAGCAATTCATCATTAACACACCGATTTTTGTAATAAATGAGGTACATGGATTTAGGAGGAACAGTAAACCTTTAATTGAAATGGTAGAAGATGATCCCGAAAATGTTGGCCTTTTTGTTTATGAAAGCGACTCAGAGCACATCAACCGTATTGGGATCATTGTACCACGATTTTCATGTGATGTGAGTTCGTATATAGAGACACCACTTATGCTTGTTAACTGAGAATATGGTATTTACTTTGACCCGAACCGAGAAAAACCGACCCGAAACCGAAATCGAGTTAAGGATTTTTGGAAACCGAGAACCGAACCGAATGAACCCTATATAAACCGAAACCGAACCGAATAAGCTCGGTTCGGTTCGGTTTAGTGGTTCGAACCGAATAAGCTTGGTTCGGCTCGGTTCGGTTCGGTTTAGTGGTTCGAACCGACTAAAATGTCGGGTTTAAGCCGAACCGAAACCAAACCGAACCGGCTAAACCGAAATAGATATCCAAAACCAAAAACCGAACCGAATAAGCTCGGTTCGGCTCGGTTTGTCGGGTCGGGGCGCTTTTCGGTTCAGTTTGCTCACCCTTAAAAAGAAATATATGATAAACTAGATGGATCTATTTTGTTCAATCTTATGCAGAAAATTAATTGTTTTAAACAAAATGGTCTTCATGCTTCTGAGTATTATCATAAATTGAATTCTTTGTGGAGAGAGTTTGATATTCTTACTAAGTTGTCTCCTTGTACTTGTGATGCTAAAAATGAGCTAAGTAAACATAAACAGTTAATGAAACTTATGCAGTTCTTAATGGGTTTAGATGATGTTTACCAGCCTACTAGAAGTTCTTTGTTGACCCAGACCGAGTTACATGATGTGAAAGATGCATTTGTGATTGTGTGCAGGGAAGAGTCACATAAGGGTTTTGGGTCTGCAAAAACCCCAAGTTAGTTCTTTTGTGTCTAAAACTTTTGATAATCAAAACAGATGTAACAATAGTTTTAGTAATCAAAATAATAACAACAATAACCGGAGTCAATATAATTCTTTGAGTTGGAAGAATTGTGGTATGAAAGGTCATACTATTGATAGGTTTTTTGAACTTATTGGATATCCTAATGGTTTTAAAAAGAATCATAATGTGAGAAAATTTTCAAACAATAAGGGTAATTCAAGTAATAATGTTGATATTCAGAAAAGTAGTTCTTGTATACCTTTTACTAATGAACATATTGCTAAGTTGATCAGTCTTATTGGAGATAAGCCTAGTACTGGTATGCATTCTAATATGGCATGTATTAAGAACTCCTTTTTTAATGCAAATGTTTTCTCTAAAAATTTTTTTAGATTTTTCAATGCTAATATTAAAATTGATGGTGTTAGTTACAATTTTAGGTGGATAATTGATTCAGGGGTAAACCAACATATTACTTCTAGTACTGATAATATGATAGATGTTGTTGACATTTCTGATTTAAACATAACAGTTAGTAATCCAAATGGGACTATTTCTAAAATTAGAAAAGTTGGAAATCTTAAACTAACTAATAATATAGTACTATTTGATGTGTTGGTAATACCTGAGTATTGTGTCGGTCTATTATATGTTCATAAATTGATAAGGGATAGTAAATTGCATGTTGTTTTTGATGAATATGATTGTGTCATTTAGAATTTGAAAAGGAAGAATGTTCTGGGGATTAGTAGTGAGGCTCGACGCCTTTATATGTTTAATACTGAAAGTAAGTTACCAAACATTAAAAGTAATAATTGTTTTTCGAGTTTTAATATGTCTAAAGGTCTTTGGCATAATTGACTTGGCCATCCCTCTTACCAAGTCTTGTTTGTGTTAAAAGACAGATTGAGTATTGGTAAACCAACTCATGTAATGCCATTTGAAACCTGTCATCATGCTAAACAAGTTAGAGAACTATTTCCCTTAAGTGAATGTAAAACTGTTGCTCTAGGAGAGTTGATTCACTTAGACCTATGGGGCCTTATAAAGTTCCCACTAGAGATGGTTTTAGGATTTTTTAACTGTGGTTGATGATTTTTCAACGGTGGGCAGTATGGGTTTATTTACTTAAAACTAAAGATGAAGTTTTTGATCATTTTGTTAGTTTTGTGAAACTTATTGCAACTCAGTTTACTAAAATTGTTAAAGTTATATCTGATAATGGAACTGAATTTGTGAATAATAAAATGTTTGATTTTTTAAATAACAGTGGTATAATACATCAAACTAGTTGTGGTTATACTCCTCAGTAAAATGGTGGTGCTGAGAGGAAAATATACATATGCTCAATGTAGCTAGAAGTCTTATGTTTCGGGGGGGAATGTCTTTGTGTTTTTGGTCTAAATGTGTTCTAAATGCTACATATTTGATTAACAGGCTGCCCTCTTCAGTGTTGAATGGAAAATCATATTTTTATAAATTGTATGGTAGATAATCTTCTCTCTCTCACATAAGAAGTTTTGGTTGCTTGTGCTTTGGTAAAGTTTTAAATGAAAATGATAGATTTTCACAAAGGTCTAAAAAATGTGTTTTTTTTCAAGTGTAAAAAAGGCTTATAAGTTGTTAAGTCTTAAAAACAGAAGTATGTTTTATTCAAGGGATGTAAAGTTTTATGAAACTATTTTTCCTTATAAAATGAGTTTAGAAAAAGACAAATGTTTTAATAAAAGAAGTTTCGAGTCTAAAAATGTGGTTGAAAATGATAGTTTAACAAGTCATAAAACATTTTTTTGATGATTTTCAAACTGGTAATCAAACTTCAAACCCAATGATGATGGGAGAGAGCCATCTGGTAGCAACACTAGTTCTAGTTCTGATTCAGATGATATTGCAGAGGAGCAATCATTTGATGATGATCAAGGATCAGTGCAGATAGGTGAAGAATAGGTGAAGAAATCTTCTCTGAGAGCAATGTTCCTAAAAATAATAATGCTCCTACCTATTTTTTTCAACACTAAGGAGAGTAGTGGTGTTAGTAGGTCTAGTAGACAGTCCAAATTACCTGCAAAATTGAATGATTATGTGCTTAATAGTAAAGTTAGGTATGGATTAGACAAGTTTGTCAATCATACTTGGTTATTTGTTGAACTGTGTTTTTATTGCTAATATTAAGAAGTCTTTTGAACCTAAAACTTATGAGGAGGCTGCTCTTGATAAGAATTGGGTTCAGGCTATTAATGATGAAATGCAGGCTTTATATGAGAATAACGCTTGGATTCTTACTGGTTTACCTAAAAATAAGAAAGCTATTGGGTCTAAACGGGTATTTAGAATAAAGTATAAATCTATATGTGAAATAGATAGATACAAAGCTAGGCTTGTAGCTAAAAGGTATAATCAAAGAGAGGGAATAGACTACGAAGAGACTTTTAATTATAGTAAAAATGAGAACTGTTAGATGTTTAATTAGCCTTGTTGTTCAAAATAATTAGAAATTGTTTTGATTGGATGTGAATAATGTTTTTTTGTATGGAAATCTTGATGAAGATGTTTATATGTTGCCTCCACCAGGGTTTTTTTGACAAAAATGAAACAAAAGTTTGCAAATTGATAAAATCTTTGTATGGTCTTAAACAGGCTCTCAGACAATGGAATAATAAATTATCTGAAGCCTTGATTGAATCAGGTTTTAAACAAAGTAGTCATGATCATTCTTTGTATACAAAAGAGTCTGGTGGAATTTTGTTGCATTGCTTGTGTATGTTGATGACATTCTGGTCACTGGAAATGATGTTAAGGTAATTGATGAAGTTAAAACTTTTTTGAGTAGTAAGTTCAAAATTAAAGACCTTGGTGAACTTAAGTATTTTCTTGGTATTGAGGTTTTAAAAACTGAAAAGGGCGGTATATGTTTATCACAAAGAAAGTATTGCATAGAGTTATTACCTAATTTTGGTCTTTTGGCTTGTAAGCCTATGTCAACACCATTGCCAGAAAACATTGTATTGGCTCATAAAGAGTCTGATGATGATAAGTTTCTTAAAATATTACTAGTTATCAAAGACTAGTAGGGAAGTTGATTTACCTTACCATTACTAGGCCAGATATGGCATATTATGTGCATTGTCTTAGCCGGTATATGCATGCTCCCTTACAATCTCATCTGGATATTGCTTTGATGGTTTTGAAGTACCTTAAAGGTGCTCTAGGATCTGGTGTTGAGTATGAAAAGTCTGAGCATATGTCCTTAAAGATATATGCTGATTCAGGCTGGGCAAAGTATCTTGTGACTAGAAGATGAGTCTCAGTAATATTGTATGTTTTTTAATGGGTGTTTAGTATCATGGAAAAGTAAAAAGCAAGCTACCTTGTTCAAATCTTCTGCTGAAGCAGAATATAGGTCAATGGCAGCTGCAACTTGTGAGGTAATGTGGATTGTGAATATCTTAAAAGATTTGAAGGTAACAAATTTGTTACATGCTGAGTTATATTGTGATAATAGTGCAGCAATTCAAATTGCTGCAAATCGAGTAATGCATGAGAAAACTAAACATTTTGATTTGGATGTTCATATAATTAGAGAAAAAGTTGCTTCAGGTCTTATAAAAACTGCAAAAGTTGATTCTGAAAATCAGATTGCAGACATTTTTACTAAAGTACTTGGGTTTCCACAACATAGTTTTTTGGTAAAAAAAACTAACCTTTTGGGGATGTTAAAAGTACAAACTAATTTTGTACTTTAATACTACAAGGATCAGTTTTGTCATTCATTATTTTTTGTTTATTAACAAATCTAATGTTTGGCTGTGTTTAGATATTGTTTGTTTCTACAGGGGTCGAAGTGGAAATGTGGGTTATACATACTCACCCTGACTCAGGATCTCATTATTATCTCAAGTTCTCAACTATCTCTCTTTCTCTCTTGTTTTTAGTTCATATTGTTAAGAGTAATATTAATATGTTGTTTACATCTTGTAATCGTGTGATTAGCAAGTGTGTTGTGCGAGTTATGTAATTCTTGAGTAACATCCGTTTAACTGTTAAGGATTACTCTATTTCTTTTGTAATTGTATTAGCACTCGATTGAGAACCATTCTACTTTAATTTAATTTCTTATCAATAATAAAAGGGTGGTTGGTTGAATATATCTCTGGGTAGTACTTTTAAGGGCAAATTGCATAAAAGTAGATCCAACTTATACCCAATTTCAATCTAATGTACTTAACTTTTTTTTCTCAATTTAATGTACCTAACTTTTTTTGAGTTGCTGTTAGACAATTTATAAGTTACCAAATTACCACCAGCATACTTCATCTTCTCCGATCAAATTCCGTCCAACTTCCGGCTAGAATTTTTTTTAAATCACATTTTAAAGGTAAATCATTTAGATAATGTCGAATTATTGGGAGGAAAATGAGGCAACCGGATAACAGCTTCTTCTGTCTCAATAGGGTCTGATCTTATTATCTACAAAACATCATTAAAACTTAGGATAACTTGTTTTTAAATTAAAAGAACTACAAGATATATGGGTTATGTTGAGAAATGAAAAGGGGTACCGGATCTTGAAGAAGGGGCTTTGAATCATCAATGGTTGGTCTGAACTGTGGCTTGCTTTTGCTTGTTCCATCATTGGTGTACATGGGTGTTGTGGTTTGACTAGGTTTCATTTTGTTTTTTGCTGTTCTGGTTTGAGATTTGGTGGAGTGATGTTTTGTTGTTGTGTTAAGGCCCAATAGTGAATGGCATAAAGTAGGAACTGAAGATAAATTGTTACTTATGTTTGGCCTAACTGATTTTAAAAAATGTGATTTTTAAAAAATTTTAGCCGGAAGTTGGCCGGAATTTAATCGGAGAAGATGAAGTATGGTGGTGGTAACTTGGTAACTTATAAATTGTCTAACATTGCAATTCAAAAAAGTTGGGTACATTAAACTGAGAAAAAAAAAGTTAAATACATTAGATTGAAATTGGGTATAAGTTTTTAACAACTTAGCAGTAAGATCAATGATTCAAACATTAATTATGATGAATCTCGGATATTTTATAAACGTTATGTGCAATTATCTTGTTGAAAGTCATGCAAATTATATCACATATGTAATTATTTTGGTTTGGGACAAATTGTGTTACTGTATTTTTAAATTACACGATGATAAGCTATATCATGAGCTGGGTACAACCTCGTAACTGGCGAATCATATAAAATTGGGATTTATGTCAATCACGCGCTATCTTTGTATGTGGATTTTAGCTATTCGATATATAACATCGATTTTGGCAGAACTTGCCAACTTTAAATGTCAATGACCGTTTGGTATATTCGTAAACCCTGCCTCTGTGGTCTTTAGTAAATGTTGGAATGGAGCTTATGACTTTGTGTTTGAGTCTCTGAGATTGCAACCACTAGTAAACTTTGCACAAATAAGAAGTCTAAAATCAAATTATAAAAAAATTAATGGATTGCAATTCATGCCACAAACATCACAAGCTTTTGTGTCCCAGGTTGTGCAACTATCTGAATTGCACATCTCCTTTTGTCTACATTACTTAATGTATGTAACATTCTGCAAATAATGCTACAGATTCCAGTTCTCTTGTTACTTACTCTGATAATGCAATTGGTATATTTGCATCATTCTATCATGTAATAATTTCCTCAGAGAAGTGTTTACCTTGCTTTAATGTGATATCAGATACAGATTAGTCATAGACCTTTTGGGCATCTAGCCGGTGGGTGGTGAAAATTTTGTTTTGATCATTCATGTATACTGTATAAACTTTAATAAACCATAATCTATACCAAATTAAATGCAATGATCAATGTTTTAGACTACATTACTTTTCAATGTGAAAACTTTAAAGTATGATCCTTTTTTGACTACCCAAATTTAGATAGTAAATAATGAAGTTTGACTAAAGAGTCAAAACTTTTGAAAGATTGGAACCACAACTACTGTTGTCCTAAGAATCTGGTCATCCATATAAACCAATTGATCATCATATCTTTTCTATCAATAAATCAAATCATATCTCCTAAACTTTCTCTTAACCAGCCTCCAATGTCTGCTTCAACACATCTCCCCTAATAATTCTGTACACCATCCTGTCTTTGATTTTCTCGTAATATCAAAGACAGGATGGCCTTTCGGAGATTTTATTCTCTCTCACTCCCCATCGGCCTCCTGTCTCTATTTTTTATCATAAATTTAATCCTCCTAACAAGCTTTGCCACCACGACGTCTGCCACCACCAATGTCCGTCTTAGCTTCATACGCAAGTCATCCAAAACGCTTCCCATTTTCCGTGAAGCACCTGCATTTCGCAATGGCGATGAGTGCACCAATGACCTTGTCCATGTAGCCATGACTCTCGACTCAAACTACCTTCGCGGGACAATGGCAGCTGTTTTATCCATTTTACAACATTCATTTTGTCCTGAAAATGTGTTTTTTCATTTCTTATGGTCACGTTACGATGAAGAAATCTACACTACCATTAAAACGACATTTCCATACCTCAGGTTTAAGGTATATATATTCGAATCAAGTAAAGTGCGTGGGAAAATATCAAAATCCATCCGTCAAGCACTTGATCAACCGTTGAACTACGCAAGAGTCTACCTTGCGGATATATTGCCAATGAACGTTAACCGTGTGATATATTTGGATTCAGATATTGTGATGGTTGATGACATTGAAAAGCTATGGAAAGTTAACTTGGAAGACAAGGTACTTGCTGCACCAGAGTACTGTCAAGCAAACTTCACACGCTACTTCACGAATAACTTCTGGATGGACCCTGAAATGCCTAAAACATTCAAGGACCGAAATCCGTGTTATTTTAATACGGGGGTGATGGTTGTAGATGTTCATAGATGGAGAATAGGCGGATATTCATACAAAGTAGAAGAATGGATGGCAGTGCAAAAGCAAAGGAGGATATATCACTTGGGTTCATTGCCGCCTTTTTTGCTTGTTTTCGCTGGGCATATTAAAGGAATTGATCATAGATGGAATCAACATGGTTTAGGTGGTGACAACATTGAAGGGAGATGTAGGAGTTTGCACCCGGGTCCGATTAGCCTGCTTCATTGGAGTGGAAAAGGTAAACCATGGTTGAGATTAGACTCGAGAAAACCTTGCGTGGTTGATCACTTGTGGGCCCCTTATGATCTTTATCGATCGTCGAAACATAAATTGGAAGAATGACAAAATAAAGATCATTAAGGAGTATAATCCAAAAAGGCAAGAACCGAAGCCAAATGAGAAAAAGAGAGTTTGGGTCAATTTGGTTATCTCACTATCGGTGTGCACACTGTTAGCGAGAAATGACATGGAGGGCGGTCTCGTCTATGTCTATCTAATCAAGTTTATCGATCTTTCCAACAAAAATAAAAACAGAAAAGAATCATGTGTGGGAATGTATCTGCAAGTGAAAAAACATCATGTTTATTCCTCAACCTCAATCATGTTTTAACATCTCATCTTGTAGTTAAGTTAGTGATTTAAGATACTGCAAATGTAGAGTATAATGTAGGAAACTTTACGTAGTGAAAACTGTTTAATGCTAATATAGATTCACACTTTTTTTAACTTAACTACCTATAAAATGCTACCGTGATCAACATTGACATCTAAACAAAGAAAGCCTAATTAATCACGAACGTGGACTCTAATCTCTCGCTTCGGCAACTAACTGAATATGAAATAAGTAATAAAACATGAATGGGTTTATAGTTTTATACTTTATATCTTCTCAAGCAACACTGATGCCCAAATCAGAGGTGGGTTCGACTCTATGTGCTTCTGCAACAAGAAGACGGCCTCGTTGGGCACGTGGAGGTAGATGCTTTGCGGGCTTTCTTGACCCTCCACTCCACGGTAAGAAAACTCCAGTGCCACCACGTGGTAACCTTCGTGGGGTCATTACCATTGGACGAAGTGGGGATAACATAAGCAGCTGTGGTGCACGAACGACACCCCATTTGGGGATTGCACCCGTTGTATCAGGGGTCTTAAGAGTTGGAACATTCGGTTGCCAAACTGTCATGGTTTGTGCCATGGGGGCTGTTGGTGATGAGATGTTTTCGTAGGATTCAATCCGGACTTTGAAGAATGTGACACTTATTCTTTTAGTTGGAGATTGACACATGACGTGGCGTGCCATGTCAGCACTGTTTCCCCTCATTACTAAAAGTGATCTGTACAGTTACATTATGTCAAATATCCATTAGTTTTACTGAATTTTGAAATTGTACTTCTTGAGAGGAATATAAGCTTACCCTTGGTTTAATGAAAGCATGAGTGGTCCTTTGTAGTTTCCATCATTGTCACAGACTAACGTACGCCCGAAAGCCATTGTTGATTCAGATAGAAGAAGAGTGGAGATCGGTTGTTCTAGATGAGGTGGTTTCAAGAAAGGTTGTGAAAATTCTCCCTGCATAAATAAGACACATTGTGTTCAGTTGATGTATCATGCTTGACAAAATGTGTAATTGTAAAAGGTATGAGCAAAGATATTTACCTCATCAAAAAAGCTTATGATGCAGCTGTTTGGTCGTCTGTTTTCAGAAATCAAGTGGTACTGAATCAGATGTTCAATGACATCTTCAAGAGGAGCTGGAATTGGCTCGATGTGGCCTATAGACATATCAATGTTAGTCCTAGTAATTTATGTTAAGGAATTTTAGCCGTTACTTATAGAGGATACTTACTATCTTGGGAGTTACTTGAAGCATCATCTTTTACGTGGCCAAAAATAGGAGCTCCAAACTGAATGAGTTCTCTCTTGATTGTTTTCGACTGCTGGTTGTACTTGATAAACGTCTCACCTGATCAGAGTCATACAAAATCAAGAATCAATACTTTTGTTCCCGAAAATGTCCTCTCTTTTTTAGAAAGCGAAACAAATAAGATATTGTTACAAGACAATTCATATCAGTCTATCTAATGTAAACAAATTTCAGATCGATCTGGTCTTAGACAATGTCTCAGTATTTTTAAGACGTTTTAACAGTTTCCGAAAAAAAAAGAAACAATAATCAGGTAAAAAAATTCTTGCAAGTACTTTTAGGCCGAAGAAAATTATAGATATTCATCTTGCTGTTTAGAAAAATTTTAGAGCAAAGTGAAGCTATAAGATAATATCGTAAAGGAAATTAATTATCAAACCTGTTCAATCCCTTACTATCTCAAAACTTCCTCCCAACAGGGAAAGAACTAGTTTTAACTATAAAAGCATCACGAATCACAGGATCCACCTGAGAGTTCACCATTCTGACCAGCAACTCGTAGTTCATTCACATAGTCAGTCAGCTTAGATAGCTCGGTTTCATTAAGTATGTCTTCATACATCTTCAAACCTCTTACAACATTAACCTGTTTATTAAAGTTCAGTATCAATTAGTTCAAGTACAAAACTTTGAGAATATTATGATTGGTCTTAATGACTTTTGATAAAAGGAACTCGCCATATGTCCTTTTACAGACTCCTTGGCTACGAACCCTTTTGTCATCTTGATCTGAGCACGCCGAGCCTCCCAATCTTCTTCTTGGGCTGAGCATATCTCATTGCTTTCCGCTACCAACTGAGCTTCGTTTGAGCATATCTCATTGTTTTCTGCCACCAATTGAACTTCTTGAGATCCTGCAGTCAAATATAAATGAATGAATCAGTTCAAACTATCCATCAAGAACAATGCAACATAGACATTTTTGTATGGCGCATTTAAGATTAGACATTATAGTCTCATATGTTTAATCATACTCCGTCCTAGTCTAATCGTGTATTCAAACTTAGAGATTACTAAACTTTACAAAGAAACCAATTGCACCTGAAAAAAGAAAAGATTCTTACTATTTGGTCACAACAATGGGCAAGTTAAGTCCCAAGTAGACCAAAAAAAATTATCATACTTATAAAATCATGTTTTATTAAGTTAGTACTAAATCAATGTTTGTTAACTTAACCATGGCAATTTCTTAAGAATTGGTTATATACCTTAATCATAGTATAAAGTGTATTTCTTTTAAGCACCATGAGGTACAAACTATATTATATTTTTTAAGGAACATTTTAGACCATTATTGTGTGTTAACTCTAGTTGCTCCACTCAAGGAGTTTACAAAGAAATCAGATCGAATGACTAGATTAAAAAATAAATATCGCATGTGGTAACATCTCTTATAACGGATCAAAAACATGATAGTCCAATCTCCCATGTCCCAAATCACCACAAAATAAGTATCCAAGTACAATATATGTTAGTATATTTTTTAACTAGTATAATTTTTTATTATACCATGTGTTTTTGTTTTTTAGAGTTAATGAATTCAGTTTATACCAGCAAATCTGGGAGAATATATTGATTAAAAAATGTTGTTAGCTACATGAACACGATGAAATAATTTAGTACTGTATTGTGTAACCTTCAGTTGACTACACCACGAAAATAATGTGTTAACTATTAAAAGAACTTTTTATTTTAAATTGTGTCATGATGAGAGTGTGCACTAATTAGATGGACTATTTTTGTTTTGGTCTTCTAGAAATTCTAACGTCACTAGAATGTAAGGGGTTTGAGGTCAATTCTAGTTGTGTGCAAACAACATTGAACTAGTAACATCAACTCAGCTTTACCCGTTTTGAGCGATAGATTCAAACCTCATGAAGTAGTCAGAAAAAAAACTAAAAATCACGGCTAAAAAAACTTCTAATAAAGGTTTGATGTTTTAAAAAGTAGTAGATGGCTGGATAATGTTCAAAACTTTTTTCCAGACCACCATCACCTTCACTTTTCACGCGCAATCCCTTCAGCATATGCTTTCAACCGCGCGCCAAGTTTTTGTATATATGTGTACATATGAGGTATGTTTGTATAAAATTGGGTATTTTTATTTTTTTTCATTTAATGGCGACCATATCACCTGTTTGATTGAGAGTTTAATAATGTGTTTAATGATGATATAATGCTAACGTGAAAGCGGTGTGTTTGGTTTGCATAGCACCCGGTCTTATTCCTTTTTCAAATAATTATCTCTAAAAATAACTGTTTGATGTAGATGAATATTAAATTTACCGAAACCAAACAAGTTAGGATCAATACACTTTTTTTTTAATAGCAAAAGTTGTTGCATGACATCAATACACTGATTGAAACTTAATTGCTTCTATTAAATTACATGACATCAATAAAGTTAGAAGCTCCCCTGTTAGATGCCCTGGCACTTCACTTTCTGTGCAAATACTTATTTATCTATACGTGCCTACATGTATCATATATTATATTCATTTTGTATATGAAGATACTTATAATTATACGGAGTAACAAACCATGAAAAAAAAAGCATAACATAGAAAACAGGACAATAAGATCTAACTATAATCATATATACAGATCAAAACACATATTGTTAGATGCAAATATATATCAAAACTGCGAAATTATATATTAAAAGTAACGTACCTGTATTTATTTCAGTATCGGCTAAATCATTTCTCTTAGAATCCTCGACATCATCATTTGATTCAACAACATCTTCATTCACATGTACCAAAACATCATCATCGACACTACATCATTAGATTCAACAACATACACCTCAACAATAGTACCAATATCATCATCCAACGTATCATTTAGTTTAACATAGTACATTTCTACATTGAGTCGCGGAAGATAATTTCAATTACTGAATTAAACACATCATTGAATATTAGGTACGTGAGACTCATGATACAACACAAGAAAGTTTAATTATAGATCATTTAGTTCTATATTATGTTGGATATATGATGCTCACATAAATGGTATACAAACACTGTATTTAGTAACACTTGTACAGCGTTCTTGGTGAGAGTAAAAATTAATAGCGAGTTACACACATATAATTCTCTGTACATTAACTAGTTAATAACGTATTTAATGATAGGTGTTCACTTTTTTGGTTATCAAATATTTTAAAGTATTTTACACTTGATTGTGATTTGCATGATTACACGGGATCAACATACAGTAGTCTTTAAAGGTTCAGGTTTGATATGAGTCAACAGGATCTGATTGTATCTATGAGAAGGATATTATTGAGGGGGGGGTTAAGGATGATTGTAAGGGGTAAGTGAGGAAGAGGAATTGTGAGGGGGGGAATGTGAGTGTATATTGTTGGTTTTTGTGTGTGAGTGTGTTTTGTAGTGTGAGTGTTTTGGGGATGTGTGGTGTATTTTGGGTTTATGGTGTTGTGTGTGTGGTGTGGTAATTTGGGGGATGGGGGGTAAAAATGTGAATTGTGACAAGTTGTTAAAGTGTAGGGTTTAAAGTGTAAATGTTTTGTGTCCGTACGTGTTGGACAAGTTGCTGACGTGTAAAATTGTGATTCGTGGATATTGTTTATGTGGCATTTTTGTTGGCGAAATAGAACAAGGATTACGAGACTAATTACTCATTTCCTTTTTTAACAAGTTTTCTAAATTTATTAGAGGATATCTTAAATTTCTAGTTTGTGATTTTGGTTGTGACCGAATGGGTAATAAACCATTTAGGTTTATCTCGTATTTATGTTTATCTAGTTCAGTTTTAATTCGGTTCGATTTAATAGGTTTGGCTAGGTTGAAGTTAGGAAGTTTAGCACGCAAGACGCTTAGATTAATTAATTGCAATGTGTAACATCACAATGTATTCGATCAATGTCATAGACTTTAGTAGAAGGGAGAAAATGAAATCCCGACATTATGACATGTGTATGTGCATTAAAGCTATAAGACATAATAGGTAAAAGAATCCTAACTTCGTTCAAGTTCTTAAATGATAAATAACTTTTTATGAACACAAATAATGACGAAGACATAGGCAATATTGATGCCAAAGTATTTGTGTTTTTTTTCTACAAGTCGCTCTTTTCGTCTCACAAAAGACGTACACTTGGCTACTTATGTTTGTTCTAAAAAAACAATTTCACTTTCATTTATGAGCAATATTTTTGAATAGTTTTTCTACTTTTTTTTATTATAATCAAAACTTTTACAGTATTAATTGTTCATTTCTAATTTCTGTTAAAAAGTTATTGTAAAAATAACTTTTCATTTATCAAAATTTGTATTAATTACATGTATCATAATATTTTGTTTATTTTTGTTTGTGAACATTTTTTTAGGACGGAAGGAGTACTCATTTTGTGATAGTTATTATCGTGTCTAGTGAACGATACATATAATAAGCTTGGTCATAACTAAGGTTCATGTAGGTTATGACTTTTTTAGCTAATAGATGAGGTTAAAACTAAATCTCGCCGTCATATGTTTTAAAAATGTTTAAATCAACGAAAAAACCTCCGCTTCGTACACATTTTTTGAGTGTCTAGTGCTCCTTATTTCGGTTTTTCTTACTTTAAACATATTCTGTATCTTAAGGTGTTTAGATAATAAGTACATGTTTCAGTGATATTTAGCTAAGAGTTGAGACTGAACTCATGACTTAAATCTCAAAATATCTTAATTACCGGTCAATTACATGTTTGCGATGAGCATGCTATAATTAACTTTGCATCCAAATTCACATTTCTATGAACAAATTAACTGACCAATTGGTTTTCAATGATTTTATTATATGTTGTTAACAATATTCTATTATTCTATAGCTATTAGAAAACGAAAATAATTGAATTAACAAAATAGAACATGGCACTATCGGGACACGGCTGCGATGCTATTTGGAGTTTTGGATCATTTGACGCACAACGCCGCCACTCCCCCACATGCCTACACTGTTATTTTTTTTTTCTACGCATATTAATAACTATATATAACTTGTATATTTTTTACTTCAATATATATTAATGCCATTAGGGACGAAATTAGAGTGGGTCTCGGAGGCCTCGAGACACCCACTGAGTTTTGTTTAGCGGTGTTAATTTTGTTAAAAAAAACAATAAATGCACTTGATTTCAAAAAATATTTGATTTTTCGTAAATACATATGATGACTTTTGGGTTCTGATTATGTCTCTATTCTTTACGAGTAAAACAATTTTCTTTTAGAGTTTAGACCGAAAACATCTCACCCTGTACATCTTTTTTGAATGTCGGTAAATACATTTTCACTTATCAAATCTTAAGCAGTAAGCACTTGTTTCAGTGACATTTATTCAGGAGTTGGGTTGAACTCGTGAACTACTTTTCGAAAGACCTTAACGACCAATCAACTATACACTTGCGGTGGGTGATATCAGGTGGGCAATACCCCAATGGTTACAAGTGAAACAATATCGACACAAACAACGAAAGAGCTTTAAGCAAAGTTTGTGTGATTAGTAGACACATGTCTCGTATATTAGTTGGTTAAAAGATGAGAACCACGAGGTTATTGAGAGCATAACATTTTGGTTAACATTTTTTTGTTGGAAGATAAATATTTTCCCTGTATAAATATAAACATGGAACAAACACCATTTTTGGTTAACATTACTGCGCAAATCCGATCATATGACCAAAACTTTTAATAGAAAATTTAGTAACGTATCGTGTATCATAATATCATTTATGTGTATCATAATATCATTTATATGCTGACGAATAATCGTAAGAATTAAGTTAGAGGAAATTCTTGGCAAGCTCATGTGCCAATAATTGGGAGACCAACTCATTCAACATGCAAGGCTTGTCGTTTTCTTTTCCAAATTGTAATTATCAAAATGATTCTAAAAAAAGGTATGGAGCAATAATGTAATTGTTAAGTAATCATTCCGTTCCAAAATAAATGTCTATTTAGACTTTTCAGAGTCAAATTGGTTTAACTTTGACTATAAATATATTTTTTTATTTTATATAATACTTGATGAAAATTATACCAATGGAAAATAAACTTAAAACCCAATTCATTTATATATTTTGCTTAAGAATTATATAACACACACAAAAATATATAAGGTCAAAGTTGAACCAGTTTGACTCTGAAAAGTCAAACTTGACACTTATTATGGGACGGATGGAGTAGTTAATTAAACTATATAGTATTTACCATTAGTTTATAATTATCATGTTTGTTTTTTGTTGCAAGGAAATCAAGGATCTTGTTTATAAATACTTGGATTAACTAGTAGCAAATTAGTGTGCAATAAACTAATTCCACGTTCAACAACGTGTATCTTTACTGTTGGTTCGGTAAGATCAAAGATTGACAATGCGTATCTCCTAAGTCGTGACAATTCGACATCGTGGGATAGTCATGTCCCTGGCAAGGTTAATATCATGTATTGGCGGTTGGGGAGAGACAGACTCCCTTCGAAAGTCAAGCTCAACGACAAAGGTATTGACCTTGACTCTATGTTATGCCGAGGCATGCCAAGAAGCCCCGGAAAGTGCAGCCCATTTATTCTTCGAGTGTGATTTTGCTAAGAAGCTTTGGAATGATATCCTCTCCTGGTTCTGCATTAGTCCGCGTGTTCTCCACAACCCTCTTGATTTATCTCTTGTTCTTGACACCGGGCCTCGCAATCTGTCTTTTAAATTGTGTTTAGATGTTGTGTTCCGCACAACATGCTGGTGGTTGTGGAAAGCGAGAAACTCGATTAATTTTTCTCGCTCTAGGTGGCCGTCGATCCTTCTCCACATGGTGAAAGCTTGGTCGTTCCATTGGATCTCAGTCCGTTCTTCAAACTTTAATTATTCTTGGTCTGATTGGTGCTGCAACCCAAGGCTTTTATTTTCTTAGTTTTATTTGATTGTTTTGGTGTTTGGTGCCTTTGTGTTTCGGGTTGTTTTTTTAGCCAGTTTGTTTGTATTCCTTTGTAGCTTTTCTTTAGCCAAGCTCCTTGCTTGGCTTTTTTAATAATATTTCGTTGTTAAAAAAAAACGTGTATCGTTAATTGTATAAATAATCCATAAGGCTCGACAATTTTAGTGAATTGTAAACTTTTATAT